>OMLF01010089.1:0-44384 GCA_900302615.1 Holocentrus rufus
GGGCTGGGCGGGCGGCAAGGTGTGTATGCGGTTTAACCTGAATCAAGGTTATCGTAATCACTGTACACACATCACAAATGGTTACTCGGAAGCATACAGCTGTGTGATACAGCAAGGTCTCATAGAGCTGATGAAAACAGAGAAAGTATAAATTTAGGACCACACATAAATGAAACAGAAGAGGGGAGCCTCTGCAGAAAATGTTGCATCTTCTGTGCTTGTGTCCATCTGTTCCATATTCCTCCTCAAATCCTGTCTTCTCTTTTTCACTCCCTCTCTGTTTCTTTCCACTGTTTCTCTCTGGATAGTGAGAGGCACATGGAACTGAGAAGCGAGCGTTCCCACGAAGGCAACCAACTCCGGAGTCCAGTCTCTCCAGCTTACATATACAACACAGGTGTTGGGCAGCGTCCAGTCCCCAGCTCCATTCTGCTCAGTAACTACATTGATGCGATACGCTTTCACACTTGCACGACTTGGCACTAATGTGCTCCATAAGCAATTTCTAAGAGTCAGTGAGGAATCAAATAACAAATATTTAGAATCCTGAAGTCTCACAAAAAGATAAATCAGTACAGAAACGGGATTCTGGTGATGAGGGTTTGTGGTAAGTATTACACAATCTGACTCAGAAATGTGCAGCCGCTCACGTTTTGGCTCTCACACCTGGTAAAGAGCGCCTGTGTGATCTGAAAGGTCAAACATAAAATGGAAACTTCTAAAGGATGAGCGGACAGTAAAAACTGGATTTACCATTGTTAACCTCGAGGGAACATCTGTTTCTGACTTTATAGGAACACAATGCATATTGTCAGTGTAAGCTGTGTTAAATAAGCCCGTATCTTAAGGCTGAAAGTAAGTGGGCATTACAGCTGGAGTCTATTTATACAATACAAAACAGACTTGACCAGCGGTGACCTTGTCACTGTACTCTCATGTAGCGAGTGTGTTTCCTCTGCGCCTCTGGATCGTTTCATACAACCAGCACACAGCACATAGTTGCTGTATCAACAACGCAGAAACCATTCAACAATCCTGTAATACATGAGGGACAGACGGGCAAAATCATTTTCAATAAGGAGGAAGGAAACGAAATGAAAGTGGAAGTTAGATATACTAAACACTGGCATGTAAATGTATGGAGAGAATGTATAAAATGTCTGAAACATAAAAAGTACCAATACAACCAATTATTGTTGTTGAGAATAATAACCGTGGCCTGTTCCCACTCAGCTGGGCAGCTGTATTACATTTACCACACATTATTTTAGGAGCCAGAGCTGAGACAGAGGAGCTTTGAAAGCCTTGCCAGGAGCTCTTCAAAGAGCAGAGGGAAAACCTTTTGGTTTCTGGTGCCTCTGCAGCTTCCGTTTGGGTTTGGGTGCGAGCTGGACGCGTCTGATCGGGAAAAGCTGTGACGGGGAAACCCTCCAACTCAAGTCTCATAAAGTTGAACCCAGATAGGCTACATGGTGAAAATAAGACTGTGGAAAATAAAAAAGATTTGTAGCTTTGTTTTTAAAAGAGATCTGCTGTTGCTGGTTTACTCTTAACATCGGTTTGTACATGGAAACTAAGGCTCAGCAGAAAGATGTCCCTTTTTGATGACATCATACCACTAACGTCCAACTGTAGCTGCTCAGCTGGCTCCTAATTCCCTCTGACACAAACACACATCCCTTTTCGCTTTCACGATAAACATTTAACACTGTAGCACAAGCTGGGCCATTAAGAAAGGACACCGTCTGTAAAGTAAAAACACAAGGTGTTTTTTACTCCCTTAGGCGCACGTTGATTACACACTCTGCACTAATGCAATGATTATCCACACTCTATCCAATTTCCTCTTGTGTATGCCTAAGTGTGTGTGTGTGTGGGGGTGGGTATGTGTGTGCCTGCGGACCACAGACCGCACACAGCACCCAGAGATGACATCACTTTGCAGTGATTACTCTAATAGCTCGACGTGAAGAGTAACACATGGCCGCAGAGCATCACTCAACCAGATCCGGTTTATAATCCTAATTACTGACCAAAAATAAAACTTGTGCAGCCGACACATCATAAACGGAATACAAAGGGAAACGGTGAGGGATGAATAGCACATTCAAACATTCTTCAGTGTGTTTGGACCCATAATAAAGCAATACATTATCATCACGTCACTGATTCCCTGTGTAAATGCACCTAGTTTGAGTGCAGCAGGACTCTCACATAAACGAACTGAAATGTCAACATATGGAGAGAGTTAGACGAGCTAAATTTCCCCAAGTGCTTATAAAGCAGAGCTGAACCAGCATGTGCAACGACAGGAACAACATATGCTTGAATATGCAGAAGATATTTAACCCCCAGTGCTGAAAGTAAAACACTGAGAGGGCTATTGTTTAAATGTATACTTCATTTTAAATTTGAAACTTTACCAAAATCTTACAATTTGGTAGCTTTTGGTATTCAATGTGTCTGGTAAACTCATTAATTTTATGCTTCTACCATTTCCTTGTCACTTCAGATGGGGTTCTTAATATCTAATTGCACCTACAATGGGATCCTGATGGTCTCTGTTAAGACTGAGGACAGTAAAATATAATAAATGCTCTCTAATATGGATAGGAGGGTAATTTTCTGGTCTGGATGTCAGCCAAGCTTCCCCCAGACATGATGACAAACATAATGACTTTAAGCGTTACTCACGTGAGTGCTCAGACACACAAACACACACACACACACACACACACACAAACACACAGTGTCTCTCATGTTCATTAACTTCTGCTATCATGTCAGAGGGATGCGTCCATTCTGCGTAGCCTGAGCCTGTAAACCTTTGCCGATACTGAATCCCTCCCAGTAGCACAGACCATTTCCCCCTAGGAATCTGATGGCTCTACAGTAACAAGGACATAATGGGCCCTTTAATGTGCCTAACCATCTAAAGAGCAGAGGATAAGATAGTGTTTACATGACCTGGGGGCCTGCAACTAAACAACCTGACTCAGGGAAGAATTACTCCTGTACTTGTAAATTGTTAGAGAGCTGGATGGAAAGCCTGACTGGATGCGGACGAGGGCACGGCCAGCCATAAACAAGAGGCGCACCTCAGAGTAAATGATCTTCCCGGCAGCTCGTGTCAGAAGAAGAGCGCAGAAGCCGGGAGAGGGGCTGAGCAGGCGGGAGCAGACAGGGGTTGAGAGTGAGGGAGGGATGAAGAGGGAGGGTGAGGGAGAGAGAGAGAGAGAGAGGGTACAAAGGCTGCTCCAGACGCCTGCCCCTGGGAGATGGATCACAGATGTCTGACCCTGGGCTGCTCCAGTTAATTGTGAAACAAAGCATTACCCTCTCTCTCTCTCCCTCTCTCTCTCTCTCATTTTCTGTTTTTTTCTCTCTTTCACTCCAACTCCCTCTCCTTTATGCCCGCTCGCTGTCTCCCTCCACTATCATTACCGCTCTCTATGACTCTCTCTTCTCGTGCCCATGTTTACTCTCCTCCTCTCTCTCTCCATGCGGTGAAGGACAGCGTAATCCTCACCGCCTTAAGACGGCAAATACCACTTCTAGCTGCCGAGGGGCCGTCCAAATGACAACAGCAAACAAAGAAATGCCTCCTTCCCCTGCATTCTCTTTCCAAAAGCTAACCAAGCAGTCTCTCCTTGTAGAGAGATAACCACAGAGAGATACTGGGATTAGAAATATTGCAACATGGAACAGCAGTGCTGATTCTTGTGAAAAAATGCTAGCACTTTGATGGCTGCAGATAGCTTCACAACCCCAGTGAACTATAGACCTTTTTCACAGCGGCATATTTTGACAATAGCAGGTAAACACAGGTGTTACTCATGACATTAATGAAGGTTCCATTCCATTTAAGTGTAGCAGGACCGAACCTTAATTAATGTCATTAGTAACACCTGTGCTTGTCCTTCTATTTCATGTCAAAAGGGTCCGTTTTTGCAGAGGAAAGCAAAGCAAGTAAAGCAAGTTCAGAATGAGCGGCGGATATGAGTTCAAGGACAAAGGTAGGGGAGTTGAGTTTGAGGTGAATCTGAAACTGTCAGCGCTTCTGTTTGTTTAACTGGAGGCATGTCACTGCTGATCATACCTGAGACCGAATCCAACAGGGTGCGTCTGTTGACTGGCTGGGATGACTAGACGTGCAAATTCCAGTTAAGTTCAGTACAGTCAGTACATATCAGTGGGGGGATGAGGACTGGGGGTTTGGGGTGTATTGATTCACATTATGTGAGACAGAGCCAGGAATTAAGCTTGACTGTCTCTTTCTTGTTGTGTAAAACCACTGGAAAGAAGCAAAAAATGGTCTTCTGTCAGGTTGGTCCTTGTACTGAGGCTTGCCTGTGTGTGTGTGTGATTAGGTCTGTCTCACTTGCAAGGAAGCTTCCCATCACCTTGGTGCCTAGTCGAGAACATTCCTTTTTTAGGTATGTATTTTTGTTTACATGAAATGAGGCAATCCAGCCAGGCAGGTGACCAACAGACACAATGGTAATATTAGATAGAGACAGAAGGACCACTGTGAAGGACCAATCAATGTTTTCTTGAAGTTTCGTCAAATCAAGGAACCTGACTATGAGTTTTCCTTCGCTTCCTATTGTAATGAGAGAGTCCTAAATGACCATATTACCTAAAAGAGCTACCTAGGTAGAAAGCTTCCTTGCAAATTAGACAGACCCTGTATGTATGCATTTGTCTGTGTGTGTGTATGTGTGTTTATGTGTGTGTGTGGTCCCACAGGTGCGGTAACATTATCCCAGCTGAGTCTAGTGGAGCGGTCACACTCACCTGGAGCCGCCCTCAAGAGTCCTAATGCTACAAACCAATTCACAGCTGCACAGGCCATTAGGCAGCCCTTTGCCCAGCGGCCAGGGCCTTTGGCTCTCAGTCAGAGCAAAGATGGTGGTGAAAACATTCGATCAAAACAAAGATCCTGAGGTATCAGCAAAACAATGAACCAACAGTTTTTATATTGTAAAAAGATCACATTGAGTAAAACACATAAAACAAACACACAAAACGCATATAGTCCAGGGACAGCATGTAACACAGAAACATAACTTCTTTTTCACTTTGACGGAGCTAGGCTACTGACTCCTGTGAACTTCAAATCTTTATACTAATCTAACACGAAATGCTTACCATCAGAACTGAAGAAGTGGACATACAGAGGTGAAAATGGTATCGAACATCAGGGTAAGTCAGAAAAAGAGTATTTGTCCAAAACATATTCCTTTAATGGAGATACCTTAAAGAACAAGAATACAGCACCTAGGTAAACAATCTTATAGTTTGTATGAATCACTGCTAGTAAAACTCATTCTGCCAGGGGGAGGATGCTGAGAAAGACAGAGAGATCGTTATGGCAGTTGGTCCTACTAGTGCGTTCTGGCTACCAGGGTGCAGTACAGTGATAATGACCAGTGACAGCCTGCCAATCTAAACTAAAATAGGGTTTCCATGGTGCTGGTGAAACCAGGTCGCAAACAGAGGGAATCAGACCTCTCTTTGTGAACGGCACAGGCTAAACCCAGCTGGAGACTCTCAAGTCATCCCCAGTTCTAAAAGTAACAGCTAAGTGCAAGAACTCAGATACAGTTGGAGAGCTTTGCTTCTACGGAACAGGGCTTATCAGGCAAAAGAGTGAGAGTTACTGTGTTTACACGTCGCACAGAAATCTGTTTAATGGGGCTGATGGAGCTACACTCCAAACGAAACAACCTCATATAAACACTTGTCTGGCTACAGTAATCCGATCAGTCTTATCCGTGTTGAAATTTCCATCCGGTTGAAGGACCTGGGCTAACCTTTTGAAGATGCATTCAGAAGCAGAATTACTGTGTAAATGGCTGATCATATCAGACATCTCCAAATAGCATTTCATACACACACCTGATGGGAATATCACCGTGGCAGCCATTTTGACATGAAATAGCAGGTAAACACAGGTGTTACTAATGTCATTAATGAAGGTTCCATAACATTTAAGCATAGCATAGTCTTTCCAGTGAACCAACGTAAACAATAGCAGGACCCTGGCTCCTTTAGACCAAAATGGAACAGAATCTTCATTGATGTCATTAGTAACACCTGTGTTTACCTGCTATTTCATGTCAAAATGGCTGCTGTGCAAAAAGTCTCTAGATGGAAGCTGGACCATATAGAGTGGTCCAGTTACTCAAAGAATGTCACATACTGAGCTTAAGGGGGCAATTGAACAAACACATACAAACAAAAATCTGAATGCAACAAGGCAAATTTCTTATCTAATGCTGCATTATGAAGCCAAAAGTGCAAGACTGTTTGTCCTCACACATTCAGTGTGTATGACAAAAGCGGAGTATACTCCACTGAGATGATTTCATCCTGCAGACATTTAAGCAGCTGCCCACATGAACTCTTTTGCATGTAAAACAGTAAGCCCTCTCCAGTATGAAGCATATGTTGACATGTTGGTCATTTCATAATCTCTGCATAATTGCAACTCTCTCAAATAGGACTTGGAAGCCAGCAGCAACATGAAACGTGCTAATCATGTCTTTCAGCTGTGACAGATATACAATACACAATCTTGTGTAATCTAACCCCCTCATATTGTTCAAGACCTACATAAAGAACACAAAGAAATAACACCACCCATATATGATACTGCCTTTTTACCCAAGGCACATGGACTGAGTGTTGTGACAGACCATAACCCTTCAGCATTAGCATATAGCTGTAACCCTGGGTCACTCCACTTCCAACTAATCAATATTTAAACATGAGAAGTTAACATCTGCCACAACAGCAAACAGTAAGGAAGATGGATGGATGGCAGAGAGGATCACTTTAGAAATAGGTTGCACAAGAAATGCATGCAAGAGACACAATCTGAACTGAATGCTGAATATTACGAACAGCGTTTAAAGCAGCATACAGTTGTTCAGAGACTAGATAGTGTGCTGGAGGCCAGCTGCAAAGCTCGCCATCCGTCTGCCATGCATTCCCCTGAGACTGACCCCCCCGTTTGCCACAAAGGAACAAAACCCAATGCAGCTTTGCTTGTTTCACCAGACAGAAGGGACCCTCCCTTGTCCTGCCCCCCTCACCTCCCTCTATCAGTCAGTCAGTTCTTTCGATGTCTCTTTCTAGGGAAGGAGGAGGGGGCCCATACAGGCCTACAGACAGTGCTGCATTAATGGACAAACAAGGGTGAGTGGAGGGGGGGTGGAGGGGCTAAGTCTTTGTTATTGTGAAGACCCCACCCTGCTGGTTTCCCAGTAAACGGCAGGCTGGAAAGTGCTGGAGGCAGATGTACCCCCAGTAGAGCCTCATCTCTGGGAGCCACAGGGGACAGAAGATGGAGGGAGGAAGAATGTGTCGGAGTGAAAAGAGCGAACAGGAAAGTACACAGCGCCGCAGAATAGCAGGAGAGAGAAGAGAGAAGGGTGATTAGCTCCAATGCTGCCTAATCTAATCAGTGTGCATGACTGCCCTACAGTGGAGCATGGAAGGGGGAGAGAGACAAAGAGAAACACATAGAGAGAGAGAGAGAGAGTTAGTCCTGTGGTTAAGTATCATTCAGAGAATTATGGAGGGTTGTGAAAGCTGAATCAGTTGTTTCAGAGCAAGAACCGGAGGCCACATGGGAAAGGTCATCAAGTGAAGCCTGCTGGACGTTGTCACATTTCACATGGACATGGCATGACTTGAGCCCCTGTTTTGCTTTTTGACAGGTCATAAAACAACAGCGACAGACTGCAGGTGGCACGGAAAGTCTAAAAAGTGGATTCTGTGAGCAGACGTACAAAAATGCATGCACACTAACAATGCACATATGGCGCAAGTGAAGAGAGGCGAAGAAGAACGAAGGGCGACAATGGAAAATGCCAGACGACAAAGACTCCCGGCTGCCTTTCTTTCCCTCTGGGCTGTGCAGACTGTGAGAGAGACTTTTCCAGAACCAGCGAAACAGGCCATCTCTGAAGTGGGCCTCTGAAAAACTCGGACACACGGCTGCTTTTAATTCAATCAAAAGGACTCCTTTTAGAAGCCTGGAATGGAAAAGCGTATAACGTAATTTGACCTAGTTAAAGTTTGCCTATATCTTACAACGGGCTTCCTCACACTAAACCGGTTTTACTGCCAACTAAACAATCCTATGGCAACAAGACACATCATGTCATTTGTTGGTTTGATTAAAGCACTTCCTCCAAACTCCTGTTGAAAGGCTTATTGGCCTCTCTTGCTGAGAAATTAAAGAATATTGTGGAGTGACATAATGCGCCGAAAAGTGTTGATAGCCGTATGTCAAAAACAGATGTTGCTGTGAAAGTGAATATTCTCTTTTATATGCACTTGCTCTATTTACAACTGCAACCCCTAGTCCGCAGAAACATAATGCAAATAAAACGGCCTTGTTATCAGGGCCATCTACTGTAGGATATCCACAGTGGGGCTTAGCTCTGCTGTACCAAACTGTATTCCAGATGTGGAGCCTGGCCCGCCTGAATCATCTGGTCTAACCTCTGACACAGGGGCAGCCGTTTAATTAGTGGATTTCACACTCTTGTCATGGTTACACTGGTCCTGGCTTTGGTTTCAAGTCCTCACTGATAGTGCCCAGGTCTTATTTCCATCAAGACGCCATTCAAGAATATTTACTCTCAGATAATGATAAGTATTTATTTTTGAACAGCTGCATGTGTGGAGAAGGTGCATATAAAATCCTGCAACTGAGAGTCACATAAATAGTCTTCAGGATCCACAACTAATGGCGAATACCATCAAAGCCCAGCGAAGCCAAAGCTTGAAGGGCAGATGATGTGGTCTGTATGAATTGGTTAGCAGTTAAACTTATTTTTTTTCTATGTGATGTTGAAAGAATCAGCGACTGCATCATCTGCAGCAGGCAAAGAGAGGCTGGTAATATTTTTTCCATGCTTTGAAAGTTTACCGTTTTATTTGGGCAGAGGAAGAAGAGAAAAAAAAAAAAAAACATTAGAGAACTTTTCCGAAGCAACTGTGCTGCTAGCCTGCCAAGAGAGAAAAACGCATGTATTTTTGCTTTTCTTGTGGCCAAAAAATGAGGAAAAGGAGCGTGCACCAGGGTCATAATGAGTGAAGCCCAGTTTACTTCAGATTTTTAATAGGCCAAACACAGAGCCCTGAGGGACCACGTGCATTGGCACATAAGCTCGAACCAGTGCCAAGAGTCAAAGGCGGGCTGTAACTTACTGCCATCTCTAATGTTGAAGTCACTCATTCAGTGATGACCTAAGCATCATTAAACATCTAAACCTCAGCTGTGAGCCTTTAAAATATGGAAATTAAAAAGAAATGGCTCAGACTAATTACAGAATATAGTGTAGACTCCTGACCTAGACCACACAGCGATCTTACTGCAACAACTTCAGAGCTGGTCATAATGTGCCAATTGTACATTACACAACAAAAATGTAGTATGCTATAAAAGTACAAAAAGCTAGTGTTGACATGCATCTATAAAATTTAGTCCAGAGAGGGAAAACACTCACATGGTACAGGACAGTTCATAGGCCAGTGCAGTCTGACATTTACTGAATCAATGACTGAAGGTATGGAACAACAATAAATAAAACTCACTACATCACAAAGAAAACCGCTCAAAACAAAAACAGCATCATGTCAGTTTAACTCTACAATTAAGAGCACAGATGAAAAACAAATCTGTGCTTATTATGCAGCACAAAGTGGAAGGGCAGCATATGAAACTGTTCCTGACACAGTTTCAGCTCCAGTGAAAGCTCCAGTTAGACAGTAGGTTGACAATGACTTCACACCTTAACTCAAAACTTAAGATCTTCTGTGTCCAGAGCTCTTTCTCTTTCACCAAAAGAGGCTGAAATACAGGTGGATATAATAATGATAATAGTAAATAAATAAATATATATATTGTGACCGCTTTCTCAAGATGACTGGCCACTTTCAATAGCAGGTTCAATAGCAGGAAACTTTTAAACCATTCAATTTGTTCATTGTCAAGTGACACTCAACAAGGTCAGCATCGTCTGCCGGTGAGTGATACTCTTGATGAAGCTTGCATTTGAAATCAAATGTGAATGAATGATAAACTCCAATTCAAAACCCCCTCCATCAGAATTTATTTGTATCTTGTTATAGCCTCTTAATAAAAATAAGATAGACCTACACTGTCCTCTAGTCAGACAAAACTAACCAAATGAATTGTTTCATTATGGGAAGATGCAGGTTTTATTCAGATAAGAGATTTAGATAAGAGAATAAAGGGAGGCTTGCATGGCAAAGCCTGTAATAAATGATAACCTACCAGCACTGAGGAGTCATATGTGCTGCATTGCCTGGCAAAGCATCAGTCTGGTCGGCTTTCCTGCCACGAGTTTCCCCTTAAGCAGAGAAAATGCCACAAGCTATACGACCTCTGAATGTGGGGGAAACTTTAAGCTTTTATTTCACACTTTAAGATTAAGATTCTCCAAAGCAGATCTGAATAGAGAGCGGACTATCTCTATCATTCAACTAGTTTTAAAAAATGTGTTTTTTTTTTTTCATTTTCCCTAGTCTGTTAACGGGAACGTCTTTTGAGTCTTTATCACGGACTTACGCGTTGTTGCCGGTTGTGCAAACTTGAAGCGATGGCTCTGAAAATCCAGCAAGTTGGAGGATCTTCTTGTCTTCCTTGAGATTTGCTCAACTTAATCTGCTGGATTCAATCCTTTCTGGTATTTTTTTTCTTCTTTCAGTGTGTCTTCATCCCCCCACGTTTTCTCCGGGATCACGGGCGAGTGAATGGCTCCGTCCCTTTGCCAGTCTGCATTTGGGATGGGAGTGACTCTGCCCCGTTCTCCCTCCCCCTTCTACCAATCACTGCCTCTCTGCAAGTCAGATATGACTGCTCCAAATGAATGCATCACTTTAATGGACCATGTGTGGCCATTCTATTGTTTCAGGTTGTGGACATTTTCAAAGAGAAAAAGGCTGCATCTGTATCTGTATCTATCTATAAGGGGGTCTGACAGGAAGCTCCAAAGTGTCCCATATGACTGCTGGGGCTACAGGTAGGAAGGACATTCAAAGTGCAGTACATAGACTATGTTTATGGATTAGAAACCATTACCTAATTACTTTACTTCACTGATAAATTTGGAATTGCTGTGGCCTCATGTTCTAGTACATGACAGTGATGTTTCACTGTGGTACATTATCAATGCACAAATGATATCTGCAAACAGACAAAATATAGGCCTACTTCATGAAAAGGAAACAGAATGACGTTTAAATCACCACCATCATCATCATCATCATCATCATCATCATCATCATCATCATCATCAAAGTTTTCAAAACTTAAGCCATGCAAGAAGTCAAAATCTTTGATAAGGGTTTCAAAAGTTTTACCAGCACTCTAAATCTTAGATAAATATCGGTTTCAAAACTAATAAAAATGAGATGTACTGAGGATTCTGAGTGGATTTTTTTGCCTTGTTATCTCCGCAGAAAAGACTTATTAGACTCTTATTTGAAGATGTTTGTTTTGATTAGAATAAATCCTCTTCGATTTTCATCTTTATAGACCTTTTCACAGCAGCCATTTTGACATGAAATAGCAGGGTAAACACAAGTGTTACTAATGCCATTGAGTGCACCAGAGCATTCAACCTTCATTAATGTGATTAGTATCACCTGTGTTTACCCTACTATTTCATGTCAAAGCGGCTGCTGTGAAAAATGTCTAAATACTTTGTCTTCTGTAATTTTATCAGATGTCTGTATTTTGACATTTATGTTTGGCAAATACAGATTATTTTAATCTTTTACATGTAATCAGATACTTCACAGCATTGAACAGCACACACACATCGTAAGGATGCAATGCAGAAAGTATCAGACTGACATTTGGGAAGCCTCCAAGTCAAAATCCGTCTAAATCCTAGTCTTGGAAGCCAACAGCTGACCGAAGGACCACAACAAATGTCGTCCAACGGAGATTGCTCACATTCTGAAGGCACAAACGATCCAGGCCGAACATGTCAGCCTATGCTGCACAGCACGGAAAGACATGTTTAGCATTATTTCCAGACATGTGTTAATGCATGTGCCATCTCCCATTCACAGTCTCCAGTCCTCTATTCTTGGCAAATTCAATAGAAAGATATGGCGCCCATTCATAGGAGACACAGTGCAGGGGTGTGCTGCTGCCCCATTGAAAAACAGGAATGGTATGAAACAAAAACTTTTGTATATTCATGTATGCTTTGCACGGCAAGAGAGGATTGTGAATGGACTATTTTGGGACTGTTGTGACTAGGAGGGGAACAACTGGTGCCAGGACCTCCGTGCCCTCTTCTTCGTGCTCCGCGGTCAAGTCAAATGAGACTTGAATGAAGTGAAAACACAAGAAAAGTCTCATGACTTAGTTAGGGAGTGTTACTCCGGCTAAACAAGTCTGCGGTTATTGGCAATAATAACAGCCCTGATGTTATCCATCCAGTTCCTGAGGTCAGTGTGTAAACACTCTGACTGACCTTCAGTGCTTCACAAGGAGCACAATCACAACACGCTGCACCAGACACACAATTATTCACACAACATGAAGGATTCCCCCAACTAATTTAGTTTTCACAAAACTAGGTCAGCTACCCTCAGTGAGAAATGAATGAATCAATCCACATATTAAGAATGTAAATCTATATATAGAAATTAATAACAACAGGGTTAGATTATGTAAAGTTTCACTCTGAGGTTACAGTGAAAAATCACTTTTTCTGTTAATGAATACAACGACAGACAGACAACCATCAAGGGCATTTCTCAGCCTCTGTTACGGGCTAAGATAAGGGAAATGGGCGGCCTCTGTTTTTGATTCATGTACTGAGAAAGCAGCCTGTGCCAATGTGCTTCTATTATGACTACAAACACAGGAGGCATGGCCTTGCACCAAGTCTTCTGTAAAGGTTTCTGCTTGTAATTACCCTTAAAAATATGTTGTACACACTAGTGAATGAGAAGAGCTCACCCATCCACCTATATGAGCAACATGAAAATCACATGTTATTATAAATAATCATGTGCATGTTAACCTACAGTAGAAAAAATCATTTTATAGAGTAAGATACTAAACTCTTAAGTGTCATGCTGGAATGTCTTTTTTTCACTTTTCCTTCATTAACACAATAAATGAAAACAATAGAAAAAACACCTTTCGATATATTGCTTTGATGTATTTTGGACAACCTATATCATGTTTTAAATTTGTTTCTTTTGTGGTCAATACAGCAAATTATGCTTCCTTATTGCTTTTTAACACGATACCAACACCAAGTCTCATTTACAGTACATCTCAAGCACATCAGTCTAAACACCATCCAAGAAAAGTGATTTTAATTGGACTGCCTTTTCTATCAGTTCCTGCTCTGTGGTGGTCTAGAATGTGAAAGTTGTGGGAGGCTCCCTGAGAAAGACTGTTTGAGATTTTTTTTTGGTAGGTGTGATGAGCTGTCGGATTTTCCCCCTTCAAGGCTCAAGGTTCAACACATTCCTGGCTGCACTGGTCAGTATGATTTTAATCTGTTTTCACAGGCCAGCAGCACAGACAGACACAATCTTGTTTGGAATTCCAGTCACAGTCCGACTTGAACCGTGAGCGGCGGAGAGTGGAGACCTTCTCTGTTGCAGAGTCTCCTTGTGGAAATACCAGAGAGGCATCAAGGGTGGCCCACATTGTATCCCACATGCGAGACATCTGAGCCTCACGCTGGCTAGTCATATCTTTACTCTGTCATATCTTTCAGGGGCATCAGCCGACAGGCATTTCGATGGCAGATTTAGCTTTGTCACAGCTGAAAAAGCAAACATGCGGGGTGGATATACGTCACGGCCAAGCGAATCGCAGTGTTGATTCAGCAGAGCCAAATCAGAGCGGAGTGTGTTTGTGACACCACGAGGCAGACTTCACAGGGCCGAGGCAAAGTGCAGGATTAAGTGTGAAAGACACACCAAAACCACTTTGAAAAGTATGAGGAGGAGACGAGTTGTGACACCGCTGAGGTTGGCTGCTCATAATGACAAGGGCAGGATGGAATAACTTGTCAGGGGTTAGTTCACCACAGACAGGGTTTGTGAAGGGCCCTCATGCCTCAAAAGTGGTTTGGAGCCGAGCTGAGAAACTCGCAGCCCTCAGTTTCAGATGAAGGGGGAACACTGTCAACATCTAATTAGAAAAACTATCCCATCATCTTAAAACACAGAGTGTTGATTGTAGAGTAAACAGTACAAGCTCGAGACAATTTATAGCCTCGGCAAAGTATTTTCTCAGAAATATTAAAATAATCATGTGGTATTCTGGTAGTCCCCCACAACCAAAATTCCCTTTCAAACTCCACTTCATTGAACAGCCTCTCTTAAAACGTAGAAAATGTTGTATATGTTGAGTATATTAACATTAGGTTCATGAAAAGCCAAACTTCAACGTTAGCCACAATTCACAACTGAAAAGCATGCTTTTTTCTGGCATGCATTAAGAAGTGTGACAATCAAAATAAAATAATACTATCATCACATTATAATAGTCTGTACATGTATCATTTTTAAGTAAGGTCTGCAAAATTGAAGTATGTGTGACATCACTAATGAAATATCACTTCAATCTTTCAATAAAAGAGTAATTGACTCTTTCACAGTATATAAATCAGTGTACTGTTAAAGTTGGAGATTAAGTGGTACATGATGAATTTCATACAACGGTGTCTTGGCGTTTTCCACTGGAAGAACAAAGCTGTTAAACATCTTTGTAGCAGATGAGCAAATTCCATGCAGAATCTGGTCATTTCCATACATCTTTTGCACTTCCTCTGTCTCTCAGTGAGGTCCTCCACAGTCCTTCATATTATACAGTACAGATGAGTGGGAAAGAGCTGAGCCTGCTCTGAAAGAAGACAGAAGACATTCACATCAGCAGACTGGAAAGCAAGGTGAAAACCAAAGGAGCTTTGATTGCTGGAATGGCAGCGTTGGCAACTGTGCCAAGAAGCACACTGATTCATCCAGTTTGTAACTGCCTGATGTCAAACGGTCCTACTGCTCTGCTGTTCGCCCTAGTAACCAACATTGTTGTTTGCCTTGCTCAACTGTCAATCAACTCACATGGCAGCTCAGGGGTCACAGCCCACATTAGGACAGGGCAGTCCATTCTCTGCAGGGGGCATTTCCTGTGGTAGTCTGCATGCTGCTGGCCGTGGGAGGTCAAACACCAGGAGGCACAGGTCAAAAAGGCTTTATGTGTTAAGGAAATTAGTTTCTCCCACTCAGATTGCAAATATGCAAATTATCACTTTGGAAATCTATAACAAGATGACTTAAAGGAATACTCCAACGTTTTGGGCAAAATAGCCTTTATCCGACTTACCCAGACTGAGACAAGATGTTTGATACCATTTTCACCTTTGTACATCCACTGGTTCGATTGCTATGGGTAGCATTTTGTGTTAGATTAGCATAAAGACTTGAAGTCTACAGGAGTCATTAGCCTAGCTCTGTTCAAGTGAAAAAATAAACCTTACAGTAACTCCAAAGCTGTCTTATTTCTGGTCTCAGTCTAGGCAAATTGAAAAAGTTGAGTTGAGTATTTCTTTAAGCTACTCAGATATCGCTGGCATGCCATGCATTTCAATGGAAATCCAAAAGACTGCCTTAACAACCATGTAAATCAAATATCACCATGAAAACAGTGCATTCATGGCTGTGTGAATGAATGGCATCTGGGTGTTATGTCTGAAGTCATGACATAGGGGATACCTGAAGAGCACAAGAAATTCCTCAAGTTTCCAACCTCTGACCCGAAATAAAACACAAGCTCATTTAGCACCTACTCGTTAACTTTAACCCCTTCAGACCCTGCGTCCAGAGGACAAGAAGTAGAACTGCAGAGGACAATAAGTAGCCTACAAAAGTGTTTTTTTTTTCTAGCAAAATGGGCTAAGTCAACATAAGGAATATGTTTTCAGTTAATTTCTCAAACTCTGCATGGAAAATAAGGGCAATAAAGGAACATCGAATGTTCTTACAGAGTTAATTCAACGTGATTCCCACACTCTGCTTGGTTTAGGCACGTGGTCAGACAGCCAAGGGTGCAACACTGTAAGTTTGAATATGGCTTACCACCAGCATGATGTACATCCCTCTTCTCTCTCACACAAACATTTTAGGTGTCATCCATCATGTACTGTCCATTAGAACTGGAATCCTTCACAACAATCCTTAAAAAGATATACAGTTGTTGGGTAGTTTCATTTTTTTCTATTTTTGGACCAGGTAAGTTATGGTCTGCTACCTCTGTGTGAGTATGAGTTTGACACATAGGAGGGGCCTGTGGTTTCTCAGCAGCAGATGAATGAAGTGCAAATACCTGAAACAGCAGGGTGATGGTCTTTACAAATGAGCAACATGTGTAGCAAACAGAGTTTACGCAATAGCTTTAAGTAAACTTCCAAAGCTGGGGGAGCAGAGAGGAATGGTAATGGCAACAACTGTCAGTCAATTAATGACGTGTCACACTGAGTTTCCTATAGGTCACTGAAAAAAGATTCAAAACAAAGCATCCAGTTGTTCACATTTTTATGATACTGTAAACATCAAAAATTAAATATCTCCTTCAAAAAACTCATAATCAAGTCAAGATGATTACTAAAACATTGAATAATATAATTTTTTCCTATAAAATGTGATTTAAGGCACAATGGAAGTGATAATAACACACTGTACATGAAGCCCATTAAATGAATGAAGGTTGCTTCATAATTAAACATGTAAACATTTGTACAGTTATTTGTGCAGCTTGTCAATTAGAAAATTCCTCATTAAAATGCACTTGAAAGAAAATTTCCACTGGTCACTGTATCTCTCTTATTCCTTCACAAGACCTGTCTGTCATTTAATGATATGTTTGGATATAAATTACACCACCATAGCCCTGACAACAAGTTGGAATGCTCTGTTTTAGGCAAAATACCCTTTTTCTGACTTACCCTGACTGAGACAAGATGTTTGATACCATTTTCACCTCTGCTGGTCCACTGGTTCCGTTTCTATGGTTAGCATTTTAGGTTAGCTTAGCATAAAGACTCATTAGCCTAACTCAGTCAAAGTGAAAAATAAACCTTACAGCAACTCTGAAACTGTCTTATTTACACAATGTATCATGTGTATTACACGGTAATGAAATACACATCTTGGAATTTTTTTAAAAAACGAGAGTAGTTTTAGGAGAAGTTAGATGATAGGAACTATAACCACTAACTTCTCCTAAAACAACTTTTTTCTTTTTTTCCAAAAATCCAAGATTTGTATTTCAAATGCACATGATACTTTGTGTAAAAAAGACAGCTTTAGAGTTGCTGTAAGGTTTGTTTTTTCACTTTGATAGGCTAATGACTACGGCAGACTTCAAGTCTTCATGCTAAGCTAACATTAAATGCTACCGACAGGAAGTGAGCTAGAAGATGTGCGGAGGCAAAAATGGTCTAAGATCTTGGCTCAGTCTGGGTAAGTCCAAAAAAAGGGTACTTTTCCCAAAATGGAGTGTTCCTTTAAACTGGCTGTCTGTGTAGCTGTAAATACGCTACATCCTGGTGTTTTGCAGCTCTGATACTGTGTTGGAATTCACAGTAAATACACCAAAATGAAGTGCTGCTACGACCTCCATATGAGACTTGATGTCAATATGGTCATGGTCTTTGTCGTCTAAGCCCAGGGTCCCCAGGCTCCAGAAGGGCCTGGGTCACATCTGGGGTCGTCATCAGGGAATGTGATTGGCAAAGCAGTACTCTGGTGAGAGCGGAGTCTGCTGAGGAGATAATCCACTACTGTCGGGAACTTGTCAGATAGCTCATTCCTCTCCTCTGGATCCTTTTCTATGTCAAACAACATTACGGGCTTCAGTGGCTCCACCTCGGAAGCATCGGAGCTGTTCTGGTCCGGCCGGGGGAACCAGTCGGGACAACCTGGAGGAAACCGGAAGATGGACATTTGAGTAAGCAGAGATAAAGACTTGAACGTGTGCCCGTCCATCTATCTGAGCGCGAGCGATTGAATATAACACTTTCAACTAAAATGTTACAAGGACACCGCTTCCGCTTCCCCCTCAGACTAAACATGTCATGTCATGGGTGACAGAGGATACTGACCTGGGTAGCCAGTCAGCAGCTTCCAGTTTGAGGATCGGATGGCGGCGTGAATGGACACATTGAAACCAGATTTGGCCCAGGAACCACCATTGACCACCTCAGCCAAAGTCAACTGACGGGCCCTGTGAGGACCTGAGGAGAGCAGAGGAGAGAGCTGATAATGGAAGGCAGTCGTCCATCTTAAAGAACCTGGCAATCGCTGATTGAGAGGGTATTGGACTACCGCTGGGATACAAAACGTCCTCTATGAATGTCTAAGTAAACCGAACAGTTAGCGGGCCTGGGACTGAACCCTGGTGCATACCTGGGAATCACAGACATGGTATCCAGTGCAGAGTAAGGTGTAAAAATAAACATACCAGCAGTAAGAAAGAGTCCATTCTTTTCTGTAAAATCAACAATGAAACAGCAAGAATAGAGCAGTTCAAAATCTGGCAGAATCGAAACAAAAAAATAAAATATAAGAGAAACTATCAAGTAAAAAACTTATTTGAGGTATGTTATTATTCAAAAATCCAGAACCTACAACTTCAGTGCTGGAGGAATTTGAATTTTTATTTGGCAACAATGGTCTAAATGTGGTCGACTCAGCACCTGCCCTCCATTTCTGCAAGGCCACTAAAAGAGGAACGCCGGTTACAACTGGGATATATTCACAAGGCTCGAGCAAATAATTCAAGAAAACAATATATTGTTTCTTGAGATCTGAGTGTTTGCAAGTTTCTGCAGCTTTATGACTTGCTTTTTCTGAAGTGAATACACCTCTGTGTTTCAGAAGGGGAGATCTGGCCTTGAGACCATTATCAGGTTCACGCGGTGCTTGACCCCAGCAATATGGTCCTGATTAGATCGATTTTCGTGTAATTGCTGCCTCCTAACGCTGTCAAAAACAAGTATTTCCTCACATTCTTCGCATCTACACAAATCCTTCTTCTTCACCTCCTCATGAGCACAACCCATGTTCCCACTGAGGCTCATTTTGGAGACCCAGTTCCACAGCAGCATGACTGGTGCATTAAAACATTTCCGATCTCAACATTTCTATAACCACAAGATAAAACCATTGACACTGAATCTTTCACTGATTATTGTACAAATGACATGTAGGCATCTTAATTGTTCTCACATGCATTTGGTTAAGCTAAACAAAGCAGATCCATCCCTGAACCAAACATCACAGATTCTTTTTTTAAGAACAACCAGATTTACATAGCGGATATCCTAATATGAGAAAGGTATACTGGTTTATTATCAGCCCACCAGATTCAGGTGTAAATACATAAGCTAAGCAGGTAGGATCAGGGTTGTTAAATGTTTTGGGCTCTGATTTATAGCACACATAACAGAGAGGTCTGGTCTGAAGCACCCTGTGGTCCATCTCTTAAGGGGCCTCAACCCCCAACACACACAAATACGCACACACATACAAACACACACACACACATACACACACACACACACACATTTCTATGCTCATTTTCCCCCTTTTGCTTGAACGCAGGACCAGAGCAGCTCAGGGCAGAGCTCTCTTCATCTGGATCCACAGCAGGAGAATTTACGCACTGGCTCATGAGAAGGAGAGAGATGAGGGGGAGGAAAAGTGGGAAGAGACCCAAGCAGTAAAAAGAGGAGAGCAGAGGAATGGAGGGAAGGAAAAGAAGAGGAGTAGAAGGGAAATTCTGGGTGATTTAAGGCTTGGGACTGTCTCTGGGTTTCTGTCCCTACACAAGCAAGAAGTTCAGAGACCCCTCTGTGACCCGTTTTGATGGGATCCCTCTTCTCACATTGAAAGAGAGGGGAGGAGGGAGTTTGAAAAGTGATTTGAAAAGAGATAGTATGTAAAAGGGAGAAGTTCTTTTCTGAATGCTAAATAGAGGAGAAAGGAGGAGAGAAGATAGAAAGAAGAAAATGGAACCCAAGCAAGCAAGAAGAATAACAGAGAGAAAAGGACAAGAAAAATAGAGTGGGGTTTCAAAGAGAGGCTCGGCTCGAAAGAGGGGAAGAACGAACAAGAGAGTCCAAGAAAGAAACGGGGAATCTCACCCTGGAATGTACCAAAGAAAGTTGGTTGTCATTGTGGCAGCTGACATTGAAGATTCACATGTATTGAGTAACTCAATAACGCATTAGATGAAAAGCTTGCAAGGCATGTGGTGTTGCTCCACACTGGGCCGTCTTATCTTCTAAATGATTTAGATGGTAATAACCAACAGTAAAGTTTGAGGATAATTTGAGGATTACAGGCTTAGGCTGTTAGACATTAATGTAAGCAGCCTTGTCTCAAAAATATAGTGCATCAATGTTTGGACTCTACTGGCCCAAATGGACTTATTTATTCACACTAAATCATGGCTCACTAAATCTCTAGCAGCCTCATCTTCCACTGTTACAACATGTTCAGGCCATATAAAGTGGTGGAGTAATCACCCTTTTTAGTAGTTCAACATTTCTGTATAATCTTCACATCTTTCTACATAAATTATAATCTTAAATCATAAATTTAAATTGAATGTAGAACCCATTTTTCCTGTTGCTTTGCAGTAAAACGTTCAAAACCAAGTAATACAAATATACAAAAAAATGGACATGGGACTAAATTCCTCTGTAGTTTGATAAATCTGTGAGCATTCTGTTACTACAACTCATTAAATCTCTTCTCAAATTAAATTACAGCAAGGAAAATTTGGTAATGCACTGGCATTATTCAGTTAGCAAAGTAGTTCCAAGAAACAGCATCAGTCTGAAGGGAGTGTTAAGCATTGGATTATATTACTGTTGTTGCATTTTGTTGAGGATGGTTTAAACATTTTTTTATCAAGATTTGTGTGTGTGTGTGTGTGTGTGTGTGTGTGTGTGTGTGTGTGTGTGTGTGTGTGCGGCTTAAAAAATGCTAGTCCTTGCTGAACCTGCTGACTTCTATTAATTTACCTGCTTTTAGCTGCACCACAGAGCACTCATGTCCATGCATCAATATCACTAGTAGTGAGTAAATCATAATATCTTGAGTCAGGAAATCCTTTAAGTGTCAGCTTGAATGTTCATGAGATATTAACACTGAAAAATAAACCTCAGTGAATTTCAAAATGTGTTTAGACATGTCCTTCTGCAAAGTTCCTAATTCTTTATGGTCAGCCTATAGCTTATCGGTGAACTAACTACACCACATGTACAGTTTCTTCCAGTATGTTGACCCTAGGTGCCCTGACACTGCCATTTGTTGGCTGTAAGGCTGCTGTGAAAAAATCTTGTGCCAATTACGAGGCCGCATCAAGCACAAAACAAAGAAAGAAAGGCTTCTTTCAAACAATCATCTTGCAACAGATTTCAGGAGTGAACACAATCAAAGACACTTTACCCCACTCTCAGGGATTTTTCTGTCAGTTTCTTCCCCACTTTGTTTTCCGAATGAGATTTTGGTTAGAGTTTTTCCTTTCAGTCATTACATGTCTGTGGTCGAAAGGGTGTCAGTGTTGTTTTAATTTACTGTTTGATAATGTGGGTTTTGTGAGGTCCAGTGAGACTGTAACTGTGATTAAGGGCTGTACAAATAAAGCTGACTTGACTTAGTGACAGTTGAATGCTGGCAAGTTTCCACTGGATCCACTAATTCTCGTCCAAAACCCTAGACAGCAGGTCAGTACATTCCCCCACCAGGCCGAGCCCCCACTAAATCACCAAAATGCCTGTTGGCCTCGAAGCAAAAACTTAGCTGTTACAGTATCTAAGGTGAGCAGCCTGTTCTGCCAAAATGTTGAGAATTGAGCACAATGAGTAAAATGAAAATGTGTGCTCCATGCACAAAATAGAGGGAATTACATTTTCCCACCTCAAAAATAAATAAATAAATAAAACAAAATACATGACATGAAAGAAACTTGGCTGGAAATAGGCAGTAGTTTGACACAGAAATAGCACAGCGGAAAGTAAGAGTGTTGTGGTTGAGGTGGTGGATGGGTGGGTACATTTGCCTGTCGCCTGTGACGACCCAGGTTAAATTCACAATGATTCCTACTGTGAGAGGAGTTTTCATTTTTTCCTAAAGGGTTTCTTTTTTAACCACGGCCAACTGACGTCACATAGTTCAGTTCACTATGGAGGACTTTACGTTTTCATCCATGACAATGTTTCATTCAATCTTACTACTTAATACTCCAAAAAAGCTTTTTCCAACTTCCCCAGACTGAAACAGTCTGGGGATACCATTTTCACCTCTGTGTATCCACTGGTTCAATTCGTGTTAGCTTAGCATAAAGGCTCATTAGCCAAGCTCAGTCAAATTGAAAAAATAAACCTTACAGCAATTCTGAAGCGGACGTACAGAGGTGAAAATGGTATCGGACATCTTGTCTCAGTCTGGGTAAGTCGGAAAAGGGGGATTTTGCCCACAGTGTTGGAGCATTCCTTCACCTAAACTAAACATAACTGTTATACACGTCCTGTTCACAACATGTCATCTGTGTTTCAGAGTGGGTGCTGATTTCACAAAGTTTTAGGGGTCTGTGTTGCAGCTGAGGCATACTGGACATGCTTGATTCACATGAAGCAACGACAGTCACTGGACCGAATACAATAACCGTTGAAAGTTGGAGAAGAGGTACAGCAGCCACCAGCCTCCACTGTTGTGTAATTTAGTGAGGAGAATAGAATTTATACGCCACTGCACAGGCCTTTGTTGAGCACACAGTCACAGCTGGCCTCCGCCCAGGGCCCCTCTACCTCCTCTGAGATGGAAGTGGTTTGGTCCACCTAATATTAAGTGGTTTAGACAAGAATGAGACCAACTCCACTGTGTCTCATAGTAAGAAAAGAGTTTGGCGGTCACAAGATTCATTTCCTGGAAACCTCCCGACAATGAGTTCAAACCATGAGCACACACCCAGCCTTCAAACGTTAACCATCTCAAATTTCAACAATGTTGACTGATTACAGCTTCAGTTTTCAGCATTCCTCGCATCAAAATAGAGTAACAAACATGCCTAATTAATAACATACCACATGCATTTTTAAAGGGACAGTCATCACAAATGCTAAAGAAAACTCAAGCTAATAAATACAGAAGTGTGTTAAAACACATAGATGCTGTGAGTAACCTGGGAGCTTGAAAAGTTTTATTCCAACATGAGATCATATTTGTAAAAAGCTCCCCCGTAGTGATCCCCGGTATGAAAGTAGAACTCAGAATAAAATATAAGACACTGGATGTCTGTGACAAAATAATCATCTTGAAGAGGGAACTGTCAGCATGTACTGGAAATACTTTGTGAAATCCAAGAAACAACTTTTAAGCATTGAAAAATAAACAAAATGGATGTTTACGGCCCAGCTATGACTAATCTTAAGTCCCAGTTTTCAGCTGGGTCAATTGGATTTACAGTGACTCCTGTTGACAAATACCTGCTCACACAATGGGCCCTTGGTACTTGTACCCAAGTTGTGATTATATTAGCACAATGTAATTATGTATTAGGACAAAACCTGATGCTCACAATGTAAGTGAATTAGTAATGCTAGCACTGTTGTCTCTTCAAGCACTGTGAGATTTTGTTTTATGTCTTTGTATATTTGTGCATGAGAGAGAGAAAGAAGATAGAACATAGGAAAACAATAACAACAAGAGACACTGTGTGCTGTCTGGGATAAAGACAGCACACAGACCAGACGGGGGGCTGTAACTTGAGAGGAGCAGTTACATCAGGAGGTTCATCATCTGAACATGGTGTATCAGTTTGTTCCTGCCACTGGCAGATGAATTATCAGAGGGTCAGAGGGTCTGCATGTCTCCGTCAACACAGCAGAGACCAGTCCTTACCTGCATGGCTTTCTTGCAGCCAGTCTTCATCTGACCAAGTATATGCATCGTCTTTTAAAGGAATACTCCAAAGTTTTGGGAAAAATACCCTTTTTTGTGACTTACCCAGACTTGGGTAAGTCACATCTTGTCTCAGTCTAGGTAAGTCAGAAAAAGCTTTTGTTTTTTTCCAAAATAGAGTATTCCTTTATCATAGGGACTTTGAGTTCACGCATTATCTACACTGTAAACAGTAATTAAGTCTCATCATCACAGTGAAATTCAGATTTTCTCAAAACAAGTGACAAATAAAGCCAGGGTATGAAATAATTCTCCATAAAAACAGAAGAATAAGGCAGATCATTCCAAGAGTATCAAGAAAATGACACTACGCAAGTTTCCAGTGCAAGTTGATTTGCACTGGAAAGACGTGAAATGATCTCATCCCGCTGGCAGGGCTTTTCACTTTGTCTTAAGATTTAAGATTTTAAGATTTTAAGACTCAGCACTACGTTAAACGATTCGTTACGATTAATATTTGCCGAGCAGTGATGGGATCCCTCTGGCTCTATCAGCGCTTACTTAAATGACAGGCAAAGCTTGTATTTTACACGCTCGTATTTCAAAATGCATGTCACTTCTCTCTTCACCCCATCTGGAGGGGAGCACACACACACACACACACACACACACACACACACACACACACACACACACACACACACAGCATGGGGAAATTAGGGAGCTGGAGGATGACTTCAACTTTGTCCAAACCCACAAACCAGAGCCTGTTGTAGGGACAGAGTTTTTATGTCCAACTGGTGAGTAAGAATCCCAGCAGACAGACACACCAGAGGGAAGCCTTGTTGATGTAACAGTGACTGGTGTGGGTGAACTTACATGGAGCGATGTCGTTATACAGAGGGTCAATGTTGTGCAGCAGCTCCAGTCTGGGTGAGGCGAATCCTTTGCTGTAAGACAAAAAATCTCACTTGTTACTCCTGAACATCTGGACACACAAGAAACACGCTAACACACACACATATGCGCTGGCACACACGCGTCTGACTCGTGCACTATAAAACCCACGGGGATAAATTTAAACCAGCCGCCTGTTGTTCACCAGACAGTCATATGCCTTGACCACACTCCACCACAGAGAGAGCGCACCACTCTCGCTGACCACAGCGTCTGATAACACAACAAGAATAACTCTCGCCCTCTCCTGCCCGGCTACTGTTCTGGAGGGGAGGGGGCGCGAGCTGTCAGGCCGCTGTTTTCTTTAACAGGCAGCCAATTAAAACGGACCGGGACTGTAAATCTGGGGAAAACAAACAGCAGTTTGTGCCGTTGTCAGGGTCACGCGGCGACACGTCCGCTGTATCGCACACCAGGCGAGGCGAGCAGCCGGCGGTCAGCTGACACGCGTCAGCCAATAGAGTCAGGCGGAGGCTGTGAGTAGTAGTTTGTGGTCCAGGCAAAGTCCTGATTTTCAGCTGGGGCTCTGTTCTAGCCCTCAATTTCACCTACTTCATTGTGTCCACTTTTAGTTTACAAATACAAAGTGTCACTTAGACAGGAGTCAGTGACACCCTGTGGAATCACCCAGAGGCAAAATTAACATGGACAGTAAAGCTGCAGTGCTTTGTACACAGCTTATTGAACTGCTAAATTATTCTTGTCTGCAGAAAGTCTTTAAAACAGTGGTTTTAGTCCTGGTCCTTGGGACCCAGAGAACCGCTGGTTTTCTGTCATACCAGTTCGCTAAATGCAGTGAAAACCATCAGGGCTTTGGGCCCCTTGGGACCAAGATTGAGAACCAATGCTCCAAGAAAAGCTCAGAAATTCAACTTCACATCATTTAACATATATGTAAAGAGAAGTTACATCTAATAATTCTTCAGATATGTTACATAAAAGGATCTGTGCAGCTTATCTAACAGCAAGTCTTCATAGTTCTTAAAGGCAGAGGAAGCGATGGCCAGAGGGTGAGGAAATAAAGAGAGGAGGACAGAAGTAAGGAACTACAGATTCGTGTGAGAATGATGATGATGGAATTTCCTTCTCTTTGAGTTCCCACTGCCACAGTAACAAAGGGCTTATTGAAGCACTGGGGGCTCCTATGAGAAAAAGACGCTCGGTCAAAGGCAGGCAGAGGGAGTTGGAGAAAGTGTTTGGGGGAAGGATCAGAGCAGGAGAGAGAGAGAGAGAGAGAGAGAGAGAGAGAGAGACAGAGAGAGAGGGCAGGCTGTCAAGTTCAAGAGCTGCCATCACTCACAGCACAAGCCTCAGGCGGGTCTGCCACCCAAGAAAAGGTTTCAGCTGGGAATTGTCAAGGTTTCAAGACCGACACTTGTGTAAAATCCACTTTCTTGACTTCTGTCTTCTATGGTGAACGTGCCCTCAGTCCTCACCTGATTGTATTCCACACGTTGAACCCATCCAGTGGCTTCGTGTCATTGATCCTCCCCCCTGCCAGACCGACTAGCGTGGGCAGCCAATCGGAGATGTGGATCAGCTCGTGGCTGAGAGTCCCAGGACGCTTCAGTAGCGGGCTGGCGACGAATCCCACTCCCCTGACCCCACCTTCCCACAGCGACCACTTCCTCCCCCTCAGTGGCCAGTTGCTGCCACCAGACATCGTCTGACCTCCATTATCTGTCAACCACAGGGACAAAACATGACAACATGAAAGAAGGGGCTGACCCACAAAAAAAGGGCACATAATTGTCAAATAAGAGATAATATGGGAATAACATAATCCTGCAGATGTGCTGGTAAGTGCTCTCTGATTGATGGAGAACAGATCATGTTTTAGAAATCAGCTTTGACAAAAAAACATATTCCTCTCAGGTTTAGCTTGCAAATATTTCTCTTTTCCAATGTTCGGTCCTTAGCTATTTAACACAATTTTTAATTCAGAAGATTTCTTGCCATATAAAGGAAGTCAATTTCAATTGAGCCACTTTAGGGACGGCAAAGCACAACTGAAACTTCCTCAAACTAATTTGCCATTTAAAGCGCTGTCTGCTTTTTCCTTTTCCATAAACTGTGAAACAATACATGACAACATGCTCAGTAAGCACCAATAACCAGCCAAGACAACCACTGCTGAATATATTAGTCTGGGGGAAACTGTCATACTAGTCTCAGACAGTGATAAAAAATAGTAGATTTGTGCTACATTGAACACTGTGGTAAAATACACACGATCAAGAAAGCTGTGGCAGAACTGAGGGCGATGCCTTTCAAAATGATCGCCCACTTTGAGGTGAGTGTGACAGTTAAGGTCATAGAATAAATCATTGTAATGAGCAGTGGTACTTCATGCAGACACAGTGTGTGTGTGCAAATTCCTGCCATATTCATGAGTATGCCTCTGATATAGTATCTTGACAGTGATGTCCATCCATGCGTCTCCTGAGGGAAACAGTAAGACAAACTAGACAGGCATAAACACAAATGCACATGTGCACACACAGGCTCACACACACAGACATTTATACTGTCATCATCTCTCCAAGTCGGTCCAGTATAAACACAGTTGACCAATCACATGTGGGCAGGGCTCCCTTTCAGCAGCATAGTGTCATGCTAGTCCAGGAAGTAGTCTGTGCTGATTCCAGCACTGCTCTGGAAAGAGTTTTGCTCCCTAATGCTTTTTCAAGCTGCTCCAGCCCTCCGTGTGCCAGTGCTCTTTTCTCTTTCTTTTCTTCCTCACACTCCCCAACTTTCCCCAGCGTGTGTGTGTGTGTGTCTCTCTCTCTCGTTTGCTTACAGAAAAGTCCCAGCGAGACAGTCAGTTTGCAGAAAATTTCATCACAAAGGAATCTCAGGATCCTCCCGAGTTCAGGGCTCATTTCTTTTTGTTAAAACGGTGCAAAGCTGAAACACAAAATACGGGTCAGAGGTAACGGTGTGACTATGACAAAACTGTCAATTATACTGCAGAGACGTAACTAGTGAGGAAGCTGATAGAACTCATATAGGAACTGGATGTTTAGTAGGGCTGGGGTTTTTTTCCCCCTATTTTTTAATAGACTCAACACACAAGTATGGTGATAGTATATTGATGAGCAGGAACAGCTAAATGTAGCTGATCTCTTCAAAAAGTATCTATTTTTTTATTCCTTCTATTGTATATGTAGGTTTTATTTACCGCTTTTATATGCAGTATAGCAATGATGCTGCAGAGACTGACATGTGATGTGCCTTGTTTTTGGAAACATGACTCATGATATCCAGTCTCTATTAGTGCATGGTTCAACTTTTTCCAATGGTCTGGGGTTAAAAAGGCAAACAAAAATCGCAATAAATCGTAATATAGAATCACAATACTTAAGAATCACAATACGTATTGAATCAGCACCCAAGTATTGTGATAGTGCCGAATCGGGAGATAAGCATATCGTCCCAGCCCTAGTGGTTATGGGATCTAAAAACTGATATTTTGGTCATGTCACATTGCCACTGGGCCAAAGTCAATCCCACAGACCGCATGGTTGAAGTCAGTGTTGCATCAGACCATGTTACAGCGATTACATAACCACTGCATCGCACTTATACAAAAGGATGCAGTATCGGGAGGTTTTTCACTGCTTCCCATCCCGTCAGCACAGTCAGTGTCTGTCTGGCACATGGCTGCGTCCGAGGCGCTGAGGAGTTTCCAGCCGAAACCCCTGGTCATCCAAACGTGTGGAAGAACAATGAAACAGGCCACCTACCGCAGCCCACCACAGGCATAAAACTCTCCACTTTGCTTTCACAGCATTGTTCCTGCCTTCTAATTACCTTTTAAAAACCTAAACCCCTAAAAATAACTTGCTTTCCCTCGGCGTTCAAAGAATTTACCTTCTTCAGATGCAAATCATTAGAGGTCCCAGATGTGGAAAACTAAGTGGAAACCCATGAGCCACTTGGATCAGACTTTAAATATGTTCAGATGACACTGCGTTCCCCCAAATCTGCGCGTTAGCTTAATTAATTCCAAACACATCCTAGTCATGTCGCATTTATTACCAAAGGTCTTTCATTTGAGAGATAAACTATCTACTTTCCTTTTAACCAAAAATCATTAGAATCAAAACACTGATTTTAACCAAAGGATCAATGTGAACAGATCTGTAGCTGACTTTCCAGTCCTTCATGTTTTGTTTTGTTTGTTTTTTGACAAATGTTCACATCCTGCTTGACTTCTCCTAAGAGAAGAATGCTAGTATGACATCAAATACAACAAAATACTGAACTCTAGTGGAGTCACAGAGTATTGCTATGGCCATTTTAATGGAACCAGTCCTGGACTGATGGATCCTTAAAAACAATGGATCTCATCTAGCAAATGTAGGAGGTCACACCTGAGATATACTGCAAATCTGACATCTAGAGAAACTTCATCTACCCTACCTCATTCTTGATCCCATTATGTAACAGTTATTTAACATACTTACGTATTAAAACCCTTTGAACTCTAATTTTCCCTTAAATTTCCCCATAAGCAGCTACAAAGTTAGAAAAAGAACTTTTATATTGTATGACAGTGGCACATTGTGTCTGTATCTGCTGGTTGCAGCTTCATTAAAGCTCCGTCACACTTATACTGGGTGAAATATTCAACGGCAAGATGCCATTGTTTTATGGCTGCGGCATTACATCAAACAGAAAATATCTACATGTCTTGTTCATCATTTCATACACATTTCCCTGGAATGCAACAGGACATATTTGGTATCTTTGGAAACATTTGGATCTCCACTAGAATTTAAAACAGAGTTCTGCAGCTTTGAACAAAGCTCGGCGATGCAACTGTGTCAAACACACAGCAGAGTTGAAGAGGTTAATTCAGTTACCTGTACCGTGCTATCTCCTGAACTCCTCTCCCCAGAAAAACAGGCTTTGGTGCTCTGTCCAAGGACATAAAATGTGATTTCTCTTTCCTTAATGCCTGCTGATTCAGTATCTATTCTGGCACAGCATAAAAGCATAATGTTCCAAAACCAAACAACATATTAGCACTCGCTCCAAGAGATGTTTACCAGATTACTCTCTCGCTTTCTTTTTGAAACTTGCTCTGGCTTTAGAGGTTTCCACTGAGGTGGTGTGATGTAAACTGTAATGTGGTACGGGAACATAACAGCCCGCAGCTTTTAAAAAGCATTCGCTTTCAAAGCATCATTACTTGCATCATGGGTTTCTCACTTTTTCCTCTGGCACACATTTTACACTTCCCAAGCCTAGGACCAACAAATATTAACATCCATTTACTTTCTCCACTATCCGCCTGCCTAACTCACACTCAAAACAGGGGTTATGACTGCTAGGAATACTTGGCATTTTTATTGATGTGATGCATATATGGTTTGTTTGTGAGTATATTTTATGTATGTTTAAGAATAGCCTTAGGGTTTTTAGGCATTTTTTGTCAGTCAGTTGTATTGTATTTCAGCTGCTGCAACCAGATTTTGCTCAGGACATGAACAAAGGCTGAACAGATTTGAACAGAGGAATGTATTTGTCTGCTCTACATGTAAAAGTCACAGCCCATCCAAATCAAATCCAAATCATGTATTTTAGTCTACAGTTTATGAGCACTGAGCACTCTCACATTTGATATATATTTGCTTACATTATTGTTTTCCTTATTACTTGTATCATTTGAGCCAGTGCTATTTTTTAAGAACTTATTATTGTTTCATGATACAGCAAGTGTGTTTTTTGTTTGTTGCCTGGCTTCCATTAAAGGATAATTCCAGTATTTTTAAACCTGGGCCTTCTTTTCCCATCTTTTTGGGTCTAAATGATTATTAGGGGCAAAAATCCTTGTCTGAAGCCTGAACAGCCTAAATGCCCTGGGCCAGGCAAAGTACCCAGAAATCACCTGACTGGTAACTTTTTGAATTGTCACATGGTGGATCTGGGTTCAAATCCAGGCTATGACACTGATGCCCAAATTGGGATGAGATTCTCTGGGACTAACTGGGACTGAAGCCTTTCAAAACTGAATGAGACTATACAGGCCAGGTGTAGGCCCCCTCATTAGATGACAAGTAAATGTGTCTTTTATTTCATGGAAGACTCAAGTTTGATTTCAGTATAGTTAAAGACATTGAAGGGGTTTTTCTGAAACACTGTATCAACACCATATAAGCTGTTCAGTTAAGATCAATAATATCAATAATCAATACATAAAGTGTGTAACTGTGATTAAAGGATCAAAATATAAAGCAAGAATGATCAAGACTGTTATAAAATTAAGTTTGTGTGCATGAAAGATATTTTTTAAAAATACAGCTTAGGCCTGCTTTAATGGTGTCAGGCAAGTCTGCCCAGGCAAGTCCAGGCAAGTCCAGGCATGCCCAGGGCCAGAAATATGATTCCATTATAATTTTATGCAAATACAAATGACACTATTATTTTTGTTGCTTGGAAAATAGTCAAATAAGGAAATAAAGAGGGTTGTTCTCCTGGGGTTGGGAGGACCCTCAAAATAGAATATAAGCAGGTGTATTCAGGGGGATTTTCAGTCTTCCCTGGGGATCGACTCATGCTTGTTTCTGTTAGAGATCTTGAAGACAAATAAAGCCTTCTCCACACTCTGCCTGACTCCTGAACATCATTTTGGAAGCATCCAACAATTCAACAGCCTGAGTTTTTGAGCATCAACTTAGAGAGATTTTTGTTGCAATTTGGCCTTGATTGTGGACAACAATTTGCCACGTCAACATAGATAGTAAAATACCTGTTGAGAACACCAAGACTGTATTATTCCAAAGGCCTCTCTCCTGCAGAGCCAGGGTGATGTTTCCCACTGCCTCGTCCATGGCCGACACCATGCCAGCGTACAGCCTGCGGTGGGGGTCTTTGATGAAACTGTAGGGGGTCACGTATCGCTTCGGCACCTGCAGGGGCGAATGGACTGCCTGCAGCGCCACGTACAGGAAGAGAGGCTGAAAGATCACACAACACACTCAGATAGGCCTCAGTCACCCAGTGTGGTCAACAAATGTCCCTCACATATCAAAGGAGGGAATAGAGACTGAGGATAGCTCAATAGTTCTTATTTGCCTCATGCCACAGGATACTTTAGCACTGTACGAACATTTTTACAACTTAAGAGGAACAATGATTCACAATGTGTTGAAATAACTTTAAATGGACACTAGATGTCCTCCTTCTCCTTTTGTATTGATAGCTTCAACTCCTGCCTGGACAACTGTGTTCCTCGTGTGTACTGCTGCAGACTGTTGCTTGCCTTGTTGATTTATGCCAGTCAGTGAACTTAACAATTTGTGTGTGTGTTTGTGCATGTGGGTCACCTTGTTGGGGTTTTGTTTAGCGATTGTGCTAACGGCCCTGTCGGCGAGCAGCTCAGTGGAGTAGGCTCCTTTGTATTCAGTGGCGACCTCTTCCCCTTCCCTCAAGTCCAACGCGCAGCGAGTCAGGTTCAGAGGAGGAATAGGACTGCAGCGGATATGACTGAAGTAATCCTCACTGCCTGTCAAGTAGCCTGGGACACAGAGCAGGCACAAGGGATGTCAGTCACCATAAGAAAGGGCAATGGAAAGAGAAACGTTGCATCTTGGGGAAACTATTAGGATCATGGCAAGTACCAGTAAGTTTTTTTTTAAAGGGAAAAGAACATCTGAGCATAAAAAAGAATCTACTCAAGGTGGAACAGTTACTGCATTGATCTCACTGATGTGTTCTTCATAATCTCTTTTTACATTATTCAATGAATACACCAACCAAAATAGGTGTCAAAGCCCCGGCGTGTGGGCAGGCAGTCCTTCTTGTACATGCCCAGGTGCCATTTGCCCACCATGTGCGTGGCATAGCCTGCCTTTTTCATTAGCTGAGGCAGCAGTTTCTCATCCAGCGGTACACAGTACGGCTGACACGGCCAGATGATCTGGTGCTGCATGCCAGTGTGGATCTGTCGTGTGCAGGATCAGAGGCTCAAGGTCAGAATGAACACACATCTTGTTGAGCAATACGGCTTTGTGTTGAAAATGGACAAAAGATGGTGCAAGTTTGAAGCATAGGAAAGAGATTACCACACTGAACCCCAACCGCCTAAAACAAAGTGATGAATGTCAAAAGATTGATAAATGGCAGTAATGCTTTTGAGTCGCAGGACCAGATGGACCCCGGCAGGACTCCACTCATAATGCAGCTGGATTTTACCTGATACCTCCCGGTCATAAGTTGATTTCTTGAGGGAGTACACAGAGGCTGAACATAGTAATTCTCCAGTCGGACGCCACTGGCAGACAGTTTATCCAGGTTTGGTGTTTTGATCTCAGAGCTGTGGTAGCCGACATCATGCCATCCGAAGTCGTCTGCAAGGATGAAGACTATGTGCGGCTGGTTGGCCGCTAACACTACCTGAAAGCTGATGAAGAGTAGAACTCTGATAATTTCGCTGGCCGGTTTCAGCAAAGCCATTGCCGATTTCCGTGTCTGTCAACTCAACAGAGCCCCTTCTAGTATGGCATGTTATTTCCCCATGACACAAACAAGGAAGTCCCTCAGGCTAACACTTGCCGAAGAAAAGCAACGGACATGGCTCAGGTGTAGCTACACAGTGAAGAACGAGGTTAATCACGAGCGATCAACCAAATCTGGAATAATTATTCGCAAAACTTTAGCAGAGTTCATTAAAAAAAAGCAGCTAGTTCACTGCTGCAGCCCCGCAGATTGAAAACATAGGCTGGACTGCAGGATCCAATCATATGAGAGCAAATCACGTGAATGTACGGAAGCCTCAACAGGCCATGATTTATAATTATTCCAACCCTCAAAGCAAAACAAATATAGGTTATAAGTCTAAACTTCGCTTGTAGACTGAGCGTTTTCCCGTCTTTGTAAGTCACTAGCAAAAGTCAGAGAGAGAGAGAGAGAGAGAGAGAGAGAGAGAGAGGATGTTTTCTAATCCAGGGGGACAAGCATAACCGGTTCATCTTCTGTATGTGAATACTGATGTACAGAAAATACACTTCATAAACGCTATGTTCATCACCGTCAGAACCCACCAGTGCCAAGTCCCACACATGAAACCGCGCACATGCACAGAGCCACAGAAAACAAGCCAGCACAAGGCAGTAAAAGCAATGCTTTTATTATCCAAGGTTCTGAATGCTTTCTTAAACGTTGTCTTACAAATTTAAAAAGTATTAACAATTATAAAAAACAATTACAAGTGCATGTTTTTAAAAAGTTCCTTTCCCTTATTGTTCCCGTTCCTTTTGGTTACTGTTGTATATATTTGCTTTTGCAAGTATGCTTAATTTCTTTTTTCATTAAGACCACTGTGCTCTTAAGACTATGACAATGGGAGTATTGTCACTGATCGTCCTATTACCTACACCCATTAATAAACCCTTTATGTATGGTAAAGGGTTTGAAAATTTAAGTCTTAAAAAAAAAAAGGATATTGACCTGTAAACAGCTGAAGTCCATGGAACTTAAATTATTCTTTCAATTGAAAAATACTGTAAGACATTATGCTGCTAAGACATCACATAACAGTAATTTATTCTCACTGTCACTAAAAAACACATTCATACGGTTTGATGTACTAAACACTGTGCTAATCATTCTCACATGACAAGAATTAGAAGCAGTTTTAGCAACTTCTTCCTCGCCAGGTGACCAGGCAGAAAAAGGAAGGCACAGTCATTATCACCAACTACATGACTACATGACTCAGACAAAAGCACCTTAGCACATGGCACACACATCATGATTTTTTCCCTTCACTAGTTTTTCTCTTCATCACAGTGCCATAATCTCATTCATAGTAAATCACAGTGTAATGGTTGATGATATTGGCTCATAATTAGCTTGTTTAGAACAGTGTCTGAGCAGCTGGTTGAGGGCCGGTTAGTCTTTATGCTTTGCCCTTGGCTTTCTTCTGCAGCCGGGTCCTTGTGGGTTCAGTGAGGACTAAGGGCTCTTGGACCACCATGGCTGGGTATTTCCTCCCCAGCAACTCTACCTCCACCTTCTGGCCGATGGAGCAAAGCTCCACAGGTAGGTAGGCGAAGGCCAGGCTCTGCTGGGTGCTGTAGCTGTAGGCTCCAGATGTTGTGTTGCCAACCACCTGAGGAAAAACACAAGGGCACTGGTTAAATGAGGGTCAGCCAAAAGTTACAAAGTGAGGTTCAAAGCTAGGCATGACAATTTTAAAGTAATACTCCAACGTTGTGGACAAAAAGACCGTTTTCCAACTTACCCAGAGTGAGACAAGATGTTCAATACCATTTTCACCTCTGCACGTCCACTGGTTTGGTTCCAATGGTTAGCATTTTGTGTTAGCTTAGCATAAAGACTTGATGTCTACAGGAGTCATTAGCCTAAAAATAAACCTTACCGCAACTCTGAGGCTGTCTTATTTACACAATGTAACGTGTATTACATAGTAATGAAATACAAGTCTTGGGCTATTCGGAGTTGCTGTAAGGTTTATTTTTTTTACTTTGACAGAGCTAGGCTAATGACTCCTGTACTGAACTTCAAGTCTTTATGCTAAGCTAACACGAAATGCTATCCATAGGAACTGAACCAGTGGACGTACAGAGGTGAAAATGGTATTGAACATCTTGCCTCATTTTGGGTAAGTGGTAAAAAAAAGAGTATTTTGCCCAAAACACTTGAGTATTCCATTAAGGGTTTCATTTAAGGGTGAAAAACACAAATTGGTGGCTGGTGATAGGATGGGGGTGGCGATCAGGGAGTGTGAATGACAGCCTGGAGTCACATCCCACTACACACTGGAGCTCATGCATGTAGAGGAAAGGGCAGTGTAACGTTGGGAGTTAGGAGTGGTAACTTAATCACAGATAAATACGGAAAACTCACTGACAAAAGGTGTAGCAAAAAGCCAAGATTTGCACATAAAATACAGGAAAGCAACATTATGCTATGTCAAGATTACAACAACAATGGATGCCTTTCATTATAAAAATCCCCTGAACACTGATTAACATTTGAAACATTTTAAGACTAAACATTAAAAACATAACAAAAGTTTACTGACCTTGCCATTGTGCCACACAGTCTCGTTGCCCTCAGGATCGATGTCATCCGTATCCAAGGTGATGTAGGACAGCTTCCTCTTCAGACCCTTGGCTTTAATCTCCTGCAGAGCTGCCTTGCCAATGAAGTCAGCAGCCTGGACACACACAGAAATACATGTTTATTCACCTGAGGTTATGACTGCATTCATAACTACAGAAGAGACAATCCATACAAACTTAGACGTAAACTATAAAGTAAATTTGTGTTGCAAAGCTCTACAACATACAATATTTAAATAACTGAACAGGGAAAAAACAGATGAATAGTTACCTTGTTCAGTTTGATGAAATAGTCCAATCCAGCCTCCAAAGGATTGGTGTCACAGTTCATCTGTAAAGAAAAACAAGATCTTCCCATCAGCAATGAAAATAGCCTTTTTTTTTTTTTAGCTTTGTGAAAATATTAGTCATTCGTAACGTGTGTGTGTGTGTGTGTGCGCGTACATACCTCTGCTCCCCAGCCTCTGAAGCCCTTCTCCAGTCTGAGGGAGGCCATAGCATAGGTGCCAAAATTATCAATGCCCTCATCTCGTCCTGCTTCCATGATTGCCTGGTACACAGCTGCCATATTCTTCTGTTTAATGTACAGCTCCCAACCCAGCTCACCTAAACACACACACACACAGACACACACATTTAGTACACTACAAAAATATCTAACATAACAAGTCATTTAATCTAGCAGTTATTTTTTTTAACTCTTAAAGTGAAATTGATGATGATTACACCTGCTTTGTTGCTTGTCTTCTTGTTTCAATATACTGACAATTATTTTCTAATATTCCTTAAATAAGTGAAACTGCCTTGGAAACAACCACAAACAATAAGTTTGTGTGTGTGAATGCCCAATAATTCAGTTCCCAGTACAACATAAAATAAATACCAAGCATTAACACCTTTGGGACTTTTCAATAAGCCACATATTTCAGTATGAAAAGTATGTTTTGTCTCTGTGACTAACAATAACTGTAGATGGGATTCATCTTCAGTTACATGGGTTGGTGTGTACAAAACTCCTTTAGAGGGCGCTCTCTCCCTAAATAATATGACCGTGGAGAATCAGGTTTTCCCAGTGTCCTAGGAGAAGCAGGTTTCTCAGTTTCACTCGGAAAAGTGCCAGTGTTTGAGTGAAATAGACACAAATGAATGGCCCTCATAATGAAATAATGAACAGAAAATTGCTTTTCTTCAACCACAGATGAAGGAGCACTCATCAATAATTCATACTCACTACAAAATCTTTGGTCTGAACATAACGGTAAAGTGAAGTTTTTACTTTTTCTTCTCTCTCTCTCCTGTAGACACGCTCAAATGAAAACTTTACCCAGTTTTATGTGAATGCATTCCAAGTGGGCTAAATTGAAAGCTGCATAGTTTGAAGCACAAGCTTGACACAATGGAGATACAAAATCCAAACACTTATGTGTGTTACTGCTCGTAAAACTGCTCTATGGCACAGAAACCATCATCCACTATTTCAGACCATTGCTTTTGGATCAGTACTTTTAAAATGCCTTTTCGCCACAAGAAGTAATGGTCTAAGTAGCTAATTTTGTCATAAACAAAATATGACACAGGACTGTTTCAAGCTTTGCTTGCTTGGTGACTAACCGATCACTTGGAATTGGTGCACCCTCTTTCTCATTCGGGCAACTCCGGGCTTGTAAGACAAAAGGATTTGTTAAGCTAAGACAATTTTTCAGTGCTTAAATAAACAAATGTAAACTGCATAGTACCAGTGTAGGAGATCCTGATGGCCTGGACAGGAGTGCCAGCTAGCTTGATGGACTTGCAGTGGAGGAACTTGAATCCCGCGTCGCTCAAATCCTCATTTGTCAGCTTCTGAAGAACCTTGCGGGAATTCGGCCCGGCCACACCCAGCACCCCAAGATCTTCTGTCACATTGCTGATGTCCACATCATAGCCGCCTTCTGCAACTTCTTTCTCTATCCACCTGAAGACAATTTCAGATCGTTGGAGAAAATTCCAAGCGTACAAAAGGGGAACTGGTCTACCCATCAAAGTTATGCAAAAGTTTAAGTTGTCTATGACTTACTGCATCACTACAGCACATATAGCCAATTGTGCTTTTGGTGCATTTCAAGAAATATTTAACTTACTCCACACATTGCCACATTTCACAGGGGCAGTGTGATCTGTAGCCTGCTCCCATTACCACTAGGGGTCGCAATGTTGCATGAAAATTTAAGATGGCCCCTTAAGTTGTGAGTGATAAATGTTTTCATGTACTGTTTCCCAATTGGAGCAAATGTGGGGGCGTTGTATTAACAGCTGCTATAAGGTTTTAGGTTTCTGGTTCATAAAATACTTTGTGTTACTTTGTGGCTCAGGCTGTTAGAGGACTCTACACAGCACAGCTTCAGACAATCTCATGTACTGTGTGTGTGTGTGTGTGTGTGTGTGTGTGTGTGTGAGACTGTTTTGCTCCTCTGCAAGATCATGCATTTTGCGTTATGTACACGGGAACTGACCGTTGAACTGTTTCCCTGCCAGACACTGTGTCTTTGTGTGTGTTTTGGGGTGGTGGTGGGTGGGGTTGGAGGTTTGTTTCCATTACACTTTCCAAAGTCCATTTTGGTTTTTGTGCTGAGTTAAATTTTGGTGTCCAATTGATTTTTTTTTTGACCCTGTTGATAATTGAAAGCTAGTGAATTACAGCAACCATGTTGACATGAGACTGCATAGATAAGCAAGTTTTAAATATAGCATATACTCTACACTAAGGACATACACAATTAATATTTTGATGTTTGTTGTTTGCTTCACTAGAGAAAAAAATCAGATCAAAGTATAGCTAATAGCTAATTCTGCAGTAGTAACTTAACTAATGCTAGCCTCATTGTCTTATACTGGAGTGAGAAATGTGCACATGAACACGAATGGATCTTACCTGAGGTCATGCAGCTCTGAACCCGAGCCTGTGATAAGCATGAACTCTCCTGGTGCCAGCTGGGTTATGGTGACTTCAGCATAGACTTTCCCCGTGGGAGTCAACATGTGGCTGATATTAGTCAGGCCCACCTGAAAACACACAAAGTCAGAAGGGACAGGGACACACACACATTCACACACACACATACATGGTGGATAAGTGAAGCATACTGCAATGGCGGCACGTTTTGTCAGGTTGAGGCACAGTGTCATTAAAAGGCAATAAGTATTCATTCTATATTAAAATCAAGCAAGAATTCAAACCATTGTTTGACAACAGTAAAGTGTATGAGCATTCAACCTTTGGCATGGTGTTGGCGAACAGGCGATCCAGCAACTTGTGCGAGTCCTTTCCTTTCACTATGAACTTGCCAAACGGTGTCAGGTCAATCACTCCCACCTTCTCCATCACTAGCTTACACTCCCTGCCAGCTGGTCCAAACCAGTTGGTACGCCGGAAACTGGGCCTGTGACACAGCACAACACCAATCTTATTTTCTCATTTGGGTCTATTTATGAACACAGTAGCCACTTTCTTCCAAAATTTTTCTTTTACTGGCTTCAGTGCATGATGCTCTATTGCAAACACCCATAAGAAACTGCTTTAAAGAATTTAGGCTGTTTTGCATATAAAATATATGGTACAGCACACAACTGGGAGAGTTTAAAGATTAAAAACTGATTGGTGATAAAAATAAAAACTCTGCATAATGAAAATTGCTGGCACATAGTGTCTATTTTTTTAAAATGAGGAAAAACACCATGTCACAGATATGAGTCACATAGGCAGCTAGTATGGGCCAATTAGATTTTACATTTGGCAAGACCCAAAACACCTCATGGGTGTTTTGGGTTCATGGGTGAATTGGTGAATTATCTTTAGAAATATATGTGATTATGTGGCTTCAAATAACATCACAGTGCATATTTAGAGAATCAGATTACTCACACTGCCAAGTTGTGTGCAGTACCGGTACATTTGCATGTGCTGCTGGACATTTGCATCTGTTCTTCCAGTGTGCTTCCAGCGTATCTTAACGTTGCCATTGTGTTGCTGCTTGGAGGGAACACTTAAACTATGTGGGCTGAGGTCGTCTCTGCATCGCCAGATTGGCTGATATATTTGCAGGAACTGTCCATATGTGTGTGTGTGTGTGTGTGTGTGTGTTTGTGTGGCTTCTGCACTCTGCTGTGCTACCAGTAGATAAGTAGAGCTGTACAGCCACGCTCCCGTCTCAAAAAGAGAGAAAAAAAAAAACGAAAGAACACTGTGTCCTCGAACATTTACTCCCATGGACACAAAGGTTTATTATACCACTCACTGGTTCGTTACACCCTTACAGTCCACAAACCCTGCGTGTTTGTGTCGTCTCTATATGTTCATTACTCCACCACAAATGATAGCAGGGTATTGTAGAAATGTTTGTGGCGTGGTGCAAGAATGTAGCAGCAGTCCGACATTAAAAGAGCATAAAAGAGATTTAAAAAGCAAGAGTAATTATAGCAGTTAGGGGAGGTTTTGTTCAACTGACTGTTGATCCATGCTTATTATTTTTTGTGTGTTATTCTTGCTACCAAACAGGTATGGCTTGGAGTCATGGCAATCAAACAAAAGAGACATTTTTGGCAAAGAATGCACTGCTGTCTGGATGTCCTACTTGTATCCGATGTCATCTCCAGACTTATAGAACCAGTGCGGCTGTTCCCAGCCGGCGTGGAAACCCATGGAGGCCTTGTCCTTCAGCAGCTCATACACACCACTTGTCCGGGAGGTTGGACGGCCTTCAAAGCGTTCCTCCTTAGGATAGCCCACTGGAGAGACCGAGAGAGTGAGGAAGTCAGAGAGAGGCGAGAGGAAAAACAGAGGGGTTTGTGTAATAAAGACAATCAACTGACTCGGTTTGCTTTAGGAACAAAGTAGCGGGATCCTCTCCTACTGATCTTACCCACGTTGTTGAAACCATACGATTCTCTTGCTTTGGCGCACATGTAAGGCACATCGGTCCATTTGCCATAGCGGTTGGGGTCACATTCGATCAGGTCGTAGGGTGGCTCTCCAGTCCTAATCCAGTCACTCAGGAATTTACCCATTCCACCAGCATGGATCACTCCATACCTGGACACATGTAGCCATGCATTGAGCATTTTGAGTCAGCCATCTTATCGTTAGTGGAGTTTGGCTTTGACTCATAAGGAAATAATATCGACTCATGTGCTAACCAAACCCCAATCTTGCAGATTACAATCCCTCGACACATACCCAAATCCAATGGCAGTCCAGTAGTTGCGCACTCCCATGAATGGCCCGACCATGGGCAGCAGGTCGGGGGTGTATGTGATTGGTCCAGACACAACATTGATGATGTCAGCATTCTTCAACACAGGGACCATCTCCATGGCCATCTCAACATGGGCCATGATCCTGTCCAGATCCGACTCAAACAGCTCCTTACCGAAACCTGCATGCAGTCAAGAGTACAAGAACTAAATAAAAAAGGAGTAAGGCAGTACAATTCACCATCATCTCTTAAGTCAATAAATCAATTTTAGGTCAAAAATAAAAAGTCTCCCTGTCATTTGATAATGCAAAATTTCAGTGGCCCCAGTTACCTCCACATTTTAGATGAAAGCCGGGTTAATGAGCCAAAATCTTCCATTTTGACAAGCGCAAAATAATAAACCCGCATGAAAGCCTTCAGCGGATCCAGGCCATAAAGCTGTGTACATGGCAAACAGACAAGACAGACAGGACAGGCTGACCTGGAGGCACTCCGTCTCTGACCCAGGAGTCCTGCAGCACCATCTTCTCCATCTTTTCGTACGGTCCAAACAGGAGGCCATCTCGTTCCTGGCGGAGATAGTATGAGCCCTCCAGGTCTCTGATCACAGCAAGCTCCTTCTTCAGGGCCTTCACCTCTGGCACTGTTGCTGTCACTACATACTGGTGATGCACTGGGATGGTGGGGTGTTCAAACCCAATCATCTTGCCCACCTCCCGGGCCCAAAAACCTATCAACCAATAGAAATGTATGAGGTGAATTGATAAATCACAATACTACTGAATTTCATTTTTGATTTGTGTATTCCTATACACTATGATAGTTGTTTCTCTTATTAACTTCACAAATAAGTTAAGTAAGTAAGTAAGTAAGTAAGTAAGTAAGTGATTTAGGTAACCTGGTATTATTTGCTTCAAATTCTGGTTGGTATTTAGGTTGTATTTACTAAAAATAATTAGCATGTACTGTATGTCTTCAATGAGTGGTCAGAAATTATGCTGATTTATGCTGAATGATTGTGTTGTACATAAGACTAAAGAATGTTGTCCACTAGGACCAGCCCACACAAACATGACAGGCACAAATACAAACTCAATCATGTAACCCTAACCCACATCTAGACCCACAAACACACATGAACAATAGGAAAAATGGCCGAACGCCCAGTTTGGCATGTATGATTCCTCAGACAGTATAGTGTTGATTTAAGGTCAGCCACAAGGAGGAAAAAACAATCTTAAGAATAGATCTTTTCACAAACATACCAACACTACAGTTTTATCATTCAGACATTTAGAAGAATAGAACAGTAAAACATCAGCCTATAAATTACTGACATGTACAAACAAATGTATGGTGGTGTAAGAGTGCCAATAAGACTGCAGCAGACTTGCATTATATATATGCCTGAGGGGCTAAAAGAATCACATTTCTCACCACGGCTCCACAGTATGAAACTGAACCTGAGGACTTCATTTGATGAGCCACATTGTTAGAGATGCCAAGTCTTCGCACATATTCCAACATGTGACTAATGTGCCATAGACAAGGCAGGATTCAATAAGCTCAGCAGCTGTCGATATTTTACTTTTTGACACGTAGTATGAGAGAAAATCAGTCTCAGTTGCCTCACTGGTCTACAGTCATTTCCATTATGTAACAACAGCAGCACTTCACTGACTGGCTCACATTGTTGCAACATGCTATCTTTGTAAAGCATATGGAGGACCAAAAGACCATAACTAATTACACTTACTTATGTTTCTGTAATTGAGTATTTTTTTTTGAGAAGACTAATCTGGCTTTATTTTGTTGGTGCAGTTTATTGGACTCTGGTCCTTTTAAAACTGCATCTAACAAAGTTGATGTTTCCAAAAATTGCATTTTAAAGTTTCATTTTACAGTTTAAATAAGCTACTTTTTATTTTTGCTGATTTTAACAGAAATACTACAACTTAAGTGAAATACCAGCAAATTAACAATACTTCTAATTGAGGAGCAAATTCTGGTACATTGTTCACTACTGCAAAATACTTCAGTGTGAAATTAAAATCAGCTGACTCATGGATACAAAATCCTGAGATCAGTTTCTGCTGGTTCAGGGTATTCTTGCTCTCAGTGGTTTCCAATGTAGGGTCTGCAGACCACCAGGGGTCCTTCAAAATGTTGAAGGAGTCCTCAGCAAAATAAGAAAAGAGTAGTTTACAACAATAAAAAAATGCATGACTGTTTTGATGTTGTTTTCACTGACGCCCCAACATCTACTCTGTATACAGTTATCCAGTTATAATAAATCATATATTCCTTGGGATCAAACCATACCAAATTATGGTCATAGTCTCATGTATGTGTTTTGGGATCTTTGACAGAAAAAGTTTGGGAACCATAACCTCAGATGGGATGCACACACTCAGGTTTCCAGCCACATAACAACTGTAATGCTCTGTGAATCTGTAATTGCAGCATATGACCATAACCTCGATCAGCCTGAACCTCCGCTCAGCCACAGTGTAAGCCGGCACCTTGCCACAGTCATTTCAGGGCACTGAGAGCAAATGTCATTTAACACCTACCATTGACTTCAAACACTAAATTCTATTGTGTCCTGCCCTGCAAATGAAATCACCAATTTCCACTTTATCAGTTACCCTATGTGAATAGACGGTACAAATACTCTACGTGCATTTTTAGCTGGCCTCTTTACCAGCATGTTTACCACACCCCTGCACACAAGGCCAATTCACCGGGTTCCCAGAATAGTGCACTAATGAATGCACTCAACACACTCAAATAAAGCTGCCTTTGAAACAGGTTCTGCTATGTGTACTTCAGCTGTCTACAAAGTCACATTTTATTTGATTCCCAACAGGGTTATGGACACATGATCCTCCACGGTAATAAGGCAAGTTCTGTGTGAACATCAGAAATAAAAGGGCATTTGCCCTCTTGATGATATACCTATGCGCATTTTATGTGATGAAATAAAAAGGAGCACATTTAATGAAACAGCCGCTTGATTCGGTACATGAGGCTGCACATTACACACAAACCTTTGTTATTGTCCTGTTGGTGGACGTCTGCAAGAGTGTAGTATGAACTACTA
>OMLF01010090.1:0-38935 GCA_900302615.1 Holocentrus rufus
GAACAAAATTGAATACCAAGCTAGCTAGCCAAAAATGAGGGGCTTGCATTTTTCCCCCCATGCAAACTGAAGCACATAGATCCATAGCTAGACATTCTGATCAAAGTGGAAGACAAACACTGCTTGATTGTATATTTCCACCATGAGCTCCTTATTTCACCAACTGCTTTTTTGCCTGTTTTTTGCCTTCGCTCCATGCATTTCCCTGGGGAAACATATTCCGCAGTGCAGGTGGAAGCAGAAACCCAAAAATTCTGTCCATCCGGTAAAACCGCACGCCTAAGGAAATAGTGGAGCTTCATTGAGGCTAAGCTCAAGTGGGAAGAAAAAGAAGGAACACACACAGAAATCGCATTTGACGACAAGGCTCATTCACATAGACAGTTTGTGTCAGTAAGATTCCAACTGCACTCACTCAACTATTGATGGATTGTGGTACAACCTCGTTTGGAGGGATAAATCTCATATAAAACAGTAACATGCCTGGGCCAGTCTATGCAAGTGTGAAATTAACAAATGAAGTGAATTACATCTCATATGGAATCAGTGCTTCCTCTGTAAATTCACACAGCTATGGTGCATTAGGAAAATCAGTCCCTTTCCTTTTGTCCCTCACCACCCAAAACTAAAGAGGGCAGGAGGGGGGGTGAGAAGAGAATAAGGAATGGTGAGCAAAAACACTTGACCATCACTGAAGCAGATGGCAGTAGCTCATGAGATAGCCCTGTCATGCTCAATCATATAGTCAATAGCTGGGCTCAATCATGACCAACCTATTTAAAGTGCCACGGGCCTGTAGTATGTGCAGAGAAGTAGCGCACAAAACTTTTTGGCCGTGTTGTGCAAGAGAAGCTGCAATGTTGCATTAACACAAATGATAGAGCTGCTTGGTGGCATATTTCTCAATCATCCATTTTCCACTAAACTCATCTGTTTTTTTTGTTTGTTTGTTTGTTTTTTACTGATTTGGTGTCTACGACGTCACGGTCTGAATCTGAACATGGGTGTGAAATGGAAAACACGAGGATATATTTCTAGATCTTTGGCTGAAGCTGTTTTATCTTGGGATATTAAGATGAAACGGGACAGAGTCCTAGGTTTTGTGTGGTCGTGCAGGAGTAGTCAGCTAATAAAGGCTAGATGTATTACAGCTGGGGCAGAGAGGGAAAGGCGGGATAGATATACAGTTCTAGGGTGTAGAACTATACCTAGATGTATGTGTGTGTGATGTTTGTAAATATAAAATTTAGGAAAGTAAGGAGATGATGTAGCCCAAGGTTGCAAAAATGATTTGCACAAGAAATCTGCTCTCAAAACAGAAAACAGGCTTAAATCTTCTTTCTTGTAAATACTGTGAAGGGCAACTGACTGAGTCTGCTCAAAGAGGTAACATTTTATTTACATCTTTTGCCCAGAGCGTGTAACATAAAACATCAGCATAGACAGTAGGCGTGGTAACTTTTGGACATATTTACATTTTGTTAGAAGAGCATTTCTTGAACTGAGTTAGAATTATTGTTTCTAAGAGTTATATCAGCCACCACTTAACAAAGATCCTATTGCAGGGAGGTAGGACATTTGGGATGAAAAAGCATCAGTTGAAATTTGGTCTTAGTGCTACTGTCATGAAATTATGAATGATTATAAAAGTTGTTAGTCTTAAAGCATCAGACGTTTCCCTAGTTTCTGTGGGGATTTAGGCAGCAAATGCTGTGTGAATTGTTGTGATGTTGTGCCACAGTTTGAAACAGTTAATTTGTTGCAGACAACGTATTTCCATGTTATTCTACAGAATGACATAAAATAGTTACATATTATTTGAGAATATCTCAGTGTAATAGACAAGAACTTGGTAAGCCTCTCTGTAGCAGTCACTAAAGCCCTTTGCTTATACAATGAATGATCCTCCTGTGTGTGTGTGTGTGTGTGTGTGTGTGTGTGTGCGTGCGTGCGTGCTTGCGCGCGCGTGTGTGTGTGTGTGTGCGCGCGGCTCTCAACAAGCTAGTCATACACACAACAACAGGCCAAAATCTCACAGAACACACACTTCTATCATTTAGTGTAAATCTCAGCAGGTTTCTCACCTTTGCTGCACTTCACCCTAATTATGTTATAAACTTTCCATCCTCTCAAAGTCTCATCGCTGGCATGATCATTAAATCTGTGCCCCTTTTCATGGGAAATCAACGAAAGCATATCCTTAGATTTCTAGCCATCCTCTCTATCCTCCCAGAAGTGTAGTTGCTTTAGGGAAGCAAGTGTAGTATCCCTTTTCTGGCCTTGTGTTCTCAGCGAGGAGATCTTGTGCATGCAAACATTAGCTGCTGTGATCATGTTGATTGAACTTGATTAGCTTTTATATGAGGTAATTCCATTTTGAGCGATGATTCGCCTCATGAATTCATTATTAGGCTGCTTGGGGCCTAAACCTAACCATTACATTGCAGATGTGGCTGATACTGACGATGTTTTCAAATTTAATTAAAAGAAATGTTTTCTTTGGGTAGGTTGGCTAACAGTTGTGTTCTCCTGTTACAGGTCCAAAATGTCTGAACTCTTTATGGAGTGTGAAGAGGAGGAGTTAGAGCCGTGGCAGAAGCAAATCCCACAAGTCAACTTGGTGGATGATGATGATGATGAACCCATCTTCGTCGGAGAGCTCAGTACGTCACAGCACATCTTTAAAGGAATACGTTGGTGTTGAGTTTCTCACACATCTCATTTCTGTGCTCAGGTCCACCAGGATAAATCGTTCCTCAGTCCAAAGCATGTCTTCAAATATACAACTCAAAATCTCATTTTCTGCTGCTTGGTGAACATTCTCAAGTTATATTCAATGTAAACAAACTGAGCAGTGCCTGCCTTATTTGAGGAAATGACTTTATTGTTTTTTCTTCTTCTCACACTCACAGGCAGCATTTGAACCAAGGTTGCAAATGGAGCAATGTTGTTCTGATCTCTGTAAACTTGAATTCAGCACCTTGGGTGAATATTGTGATTATGAATATTATGGAAGCAGTATGAATTGGGAGACCGCTTTCTCTACAAACGTCTCTTTCAGCGCTTGAAAAAATAGTATGTGTAATGAGGAGAAATGAGTAAAGCTTCGGGTTTGCTCAGTGTGAATAAAATGGAAGCTTAATTTGTTGGAAGGGGTTTCTGCATAACATCAGAGCATCTTAACACCTTTCCCTTGAAATTTCCGCGATCATTACATTTTTTTTCAACTGTGTAGTCACATGGTGACCCCGGACCTAAGTAGGAAGTGTGAAAGAGAGGTGGGATGAAAGAAATGGGTGAACAACAGTGTTATTTCTTTCAGTATCAGTGTTTATCTGAGTATGTGAGTGACATATTAAACGTAAATCGTTTGTAATCTTAGATGCTTCCAACAAGCCATTTGCAAAGGAACAACTTTAAAATGCAACCTTTAAATGGAAGGTTACAGCTGAATATCTGAACAAACACTCCATAACACTACCTGCAGCTGACCTTATGATGGTAAAACGAGAAAATTTAATACATAGTGTGATCAAGCCTGCTAGCATTTATGTAATAGCAGATATGGGCACGATCTTCCAGGTGATCACACTTAATTGTTGACACTGAGTTTCAGAGTGACAGTTGCACACACTCTCGGCTAAAACATTTATTTACAAAGTGGGCCTACATCCAAGAAAAATAACATCTTGTTGAAGTGCCTGTTTTTGTCTTTGTGTGTGTGTTCTTACAGCCAGTAACCAAAGGAACAGTAAACCTAACCCCACACCTGTACAGAGAAACAGCGAAGCACGACAAAGGCTACTGTCTTGTGCTCCTCAGCCTGTCAGGGCCTCAACACAGATGGTGCTGCCACTGAGTGTAACTGGGAAGGGAGTGAACACTGCACCATCCAGTCTAACAACAATAACTCCACAGCCTGTTATTGTCAATAACCAGGTATTATTATTTTACCTTTTTTTTAATGAGATTAAATATTTTCTTACCCTTGTAATTATCTGCACAGATTCTTGTTAATATAGTTCAGTATTACTTGGGCGTGTTGTAAATGGCATGTCATGTAATCTAAATAATATTGTTTATATATGAAATAATGGTACATTGTTACATTTTCTCAAATTGCTCCTCAGGGTTTCATAGTGACATCTCCACAATTATCAAGCAACACAGATTTCATCACCTCTTTTGGGAAACAGTACCCCCCAGGAACGTCAATCACAATAGTACCAGGTAAAACTGGCACTCTTGTTCCAGCATTTTAATAATGAAATATTGAAAAAGGAGAGCTTTATTTATTTAACAGTTTGTATTAAAATGTCAATTTTTTCCCCTGTCTTTCAGCAGGTCAGCAGCACCTCTTGCAGCAGGTGACTCCTGCCACGTTAATACCCGGTGTTGTCCATCGGCCCCAAGTGCAGCAAATCAACAACAATGTTGTGACCTTGTCCAATGTCCAGAGCCCCGCCATATATTCAACATCATCTAACCAGCTGCAGCCCAACCGCTCCAACTCACAGCCTATCCAAATCTTTTCTTTGCCTGTTAAGCCCCAAAGCAACAACAGGGGTAAAGTTTTGTTTTTAAATTATTATTATTATATGCGAAAGGTTCCCCCTTTTTATGACACGCAGTATAAATGTGTGATGTAAATATCTTTTCCTTTCACACAGATCAAAGCTTAATCAAACGAGGATTACAACCACAGCAAAATGACAGTGTAGCAAAAAGAGCCAAGTTGGACATGGGTATGTTCCTGTTGAGAGGGGAAATTCATTGATATTATTTTACAGTCTCTGCTTTGCTGTGGTTGCTTGTATTTTGTAACATGTCTGTTTAATTTCTGTAGAAACAAAAGTGATCGATCTCGTGGAGAATGGGACCTTTAGGAAAAAGTGTCCAAAGTGCAAAGAAGAGTTCCTTCAGCAGGAAGCCATGAAATCCCATATGATGGTGAGTGAAAACCTTGTGTATCTTCTTCTCAGTATATGTGTAGTTCACAATTGATGCACATTTTCTGTTGTGTGTATTGTTTGTCTGATTGTTTTACTGAACTTGAGTGACATTATCATTTATATTATGTGGGCAAATGCTATCAGCCGGCTTATAACCAAGAAAACTCAATTAATAGACATTGTAAACAGTGACTTATTAGCTAGTATTGCTTTTGATGTTTATGGTCCTCTGAAAAAGTACTGTAAAAAGGAACCTTGGACCCTCAACTGAGGACAAGGAAAAACCTCCACAAAAGCTTGAAGTGACATCAGCTTCACCTAAAAAGTTACTTGCTATATTACAATTTTAAATAGCAAAAACAGGCTTTTAAGCACTTTTCAAATTTTCTCTCAGGAGCACGCTCTCATAACCTCCTGCTCCACCTATGATTTATCTTGTTTTCATCACCTTTTTGACTCCTGATGTGTTGGCATCCCTGTACAAGTGAGTCAGACATGGATATGAGGTTGGCCCATTCATGTGAAATTTCTTTGTGTTTTAGAGCTGCTGTGCTAACCTTGTGGAAAGTGTGTTTCCATCGCCCCCCGACACTGCTTCTGTGAATACAAGCAAGCGCATCATGCTTGTCTCTGACTTCTACTACGGTCGATTTGAGGGAGACGGGCACAAGCAGGAGGGGCAGAAGACCAACACAACCTTCAAGTGCCAGAGCTGTTTGAAAGTACTCAAGAACAACATCAGGTATGACAATGCTGTATAGAAATAACCCTTTTCCTTGATATAATAATTACAAATCCTTTGAGAATAAATGGCTAACACAGGTTGGGTATCAGTCAGGTACTATACTGTATGGGTTGCCTGATATCTGATTGTTTGTAACTGTTTGGTTTCTTTGATGAAACTCTTTGCTGGAATGTCTCTAAAGATTAAAGTTTGTCATGATTATGCATTATAGAGACTCTAGGCCAAAAAAGACTGATATACCATTAACGATTAAGAATATAACAACCTCTTCCATTCACTTCAGAACTGTAATCATTTTTGAAAAGAAAAATGCTTTGGTTAATATAAATGAGTGTGCAAAAGGTTTAAAAGATATTTCAGAAGACTTTCAGAGGAACTGTTGGTGGTAACTAATTGGTGGTAATTGCAACCCACTGAAATTAAAATACAGACTGACAAAAAGCAGATTTAAGATTCTCAGTATTTCTACACATCAAATAGGATTAAAGTCTTATCACAACATGAGTTCACAGTCTGATGTCTAATGAACTGAAAATTAATTTAAAATCATTCGAGGGGACCCAATCAGACTGATCAGAGAGAAAAAAAAGATTCAGAATCATAACTGTAAAATGCATGTTTTCTTGGCCAAATTTGGAATTGCAATATGATGGTGAGTTTTTGAGCCACTTCTGGCCTTGATCAGCACAGTGGCTCAGTGGTTAGTAATGTCACCTCACAGCAAGAAGGTCTTGGGTTCAAGTCCCAGCCCTGGTCCTCTCTGTGTGGAGTTTTTATGGTCTCCCTGTGTTTGCATGGTCTTTTTGGCAATGGTGTTTTAAATTCTGTGCACATTCACTGGCCTAACTTTAAATAATATTGATATTAATAATAATTAAAAAATGTTTACATACCATGATTAATATACTTGTAAAATGCATATTGGAACGACAAAGCAAGGGGAGCAGATCTGTCCATTGCCCATAAAGAAACCACAGAGTACTTCCTTGGCCCTCATCACAGTTTTCTTCTCAGATTGATGACAATATCAGACTATTTTCCCTCATGGGCCTAAAGATGAAAAATGACTAGTAGTTTAGGTGGCGTAAGAACTGCTCCTTTGATTAAATAACATGGCTTCAGAACATTGCAGAAAAAGCCTCTGTAAGCTGCTTTTAATGGGGAAACACATTTGTACTGCAACCACACTCTCGCGGTAGAGGTCACAGTTCATCCACATAAAAATTTCTATTAGGGGAGCTGAGATAGCAGAATGTAGAGGCTGAAAAATGGGCCGTGCCTCGTCAGGGCAGCAGTGGCAGGTAGCTGTGGAGGTACTCATAGCAGCCACAGAGCACTACATCATTAACTAAAACAAAAATCTTTGTGTAATTGCCGGTATTATAACGTCCATTATACATGCTTAGAAAGTGAGGTGCAAGGAGAATAGTTCATTTATCTTTTTTAAACCTTAGGGACCGGAAGTGTAACCATTGCATGCACACAGGCCATGCATCGTTAAGTTATTATTTCCACTGCTTGACTGTGGGTTGTTTTGAATATGCTTCTTTTCCTTTTCACAAGCAGGGGCTTTTGGCAAACCTCTGAAGCTCATGCATATACATAGATTAAAATCCCACTGTGGAACCCAGGCTTTGACAGAAAACAAACTGTGTGGTTAGAGATCTCTTCTTCCATGCTCAAAAAGCTTTTGGGAGATCTCGTGTTATGGTTGATATGAGATTAGCTGATAGACAGGGTGGACAAAATAATACTTAACAATTTATTAATATCAAGTTTCTAATTGGGAGTAGGGCCGATCTTTGCTTTCAGAACAGCTTCGGTCTTTGTATGCTGTCATTCAAGTGCAAAACTTTGAACTTGTTGGATATTTGACTATTCTGTTCAGGAAAAGCCCAAAGTAGATGTCTCCCGCAAAGGTTCAGCTATGTGTAGATCTGGCAAATGAGAAATTGACTCGTGATATCCGCATGTCACCTCATCAAGTAACATCAGAACAAACAAAAGGACCATTGGCAGCCCAATACCGTGGATGAATGTAGACAACAGGCTAAAAAAATGACAAAAGTACAAAAATAGTACAAGACAGCATGAAAACTATAGTAAATACTTTTCTACTCTTAAGTGTTTTGGTGGGAAAATGCAGTTAGCCTCCAGGATAATTAGTGGTTTTAGCTCCCAGTGCCATTCATACAGCACTGCTGCTCTCAGTCTGCTGGAAATGTCTCACTGCAGGGACTAGTTGTTGAACACCTCATGAGATCATACATGTCAAAGGGTTAAATAGCCTTTTATGTGATGTGTGTATGTGCTTGTGTGTGTGTGTGCCCCCTCCCTTACAGGTTCATGAACCACATGAAGCATCACCTGGAGCTGGAGAAGCAGAACAGTGAGAGCTGGGAAAGCCACACCACTTGCCAGCACTGCTACCGGCAGTACATGACTCCATTCCAGCTGCAGTGCCACATTGAGAGCGCTCACAGCCCGTTTGAGTCCTCAAGTATGACATGATGGTCTATACAGCCGAATCTAACACAACAGTTAAATTATACAATGAGTGGCTGTTTGTAATTTTCCTCTGTTTTTTTCCTCCTCAGCCAATTGCAAGATATGTGAATTGGCATTTGAGTCGGAGCAAGTGCTGCTGGAGCACATGAAGGACAACCACAAGCCTGGAGAGATGCCCTACGTCTGCCAGGTGACTTGTGTTTTATCTGGGTCTTGTTCAAAGCGTCCAGGAAAACGGCTTCCTCTGGTGTTTACATTTTACTTTCCCCGTGTCCACAGGTGTGCGGTTTCAGGTCCTCTTTCTTCTCTGAAGTGGAAACCCATTTCCGAAGTGTCCACGAGAACACAAAAGATCTCCTCTGTCCATTCTGTCTGAAAGTCCTCAGAAGCAGTCACATATACATGCAACACTACATGAAGCACCAGGTATGGCACAGAGTTTAATCTTTCTGTTTGAAGTGTAGCGTTAGAAAGGAGCTGCGAGTTGGAGTAGGATAGTAGCAAGAGTTAGAACTCATGTGTTGCACTATTAGCTCCAACTCTAAGGTTGGATTGATTTGGTTGTCTGCCGAACACCTTACTGTAATACATAACAGGCTGACAGAAAAGCCTGCCTCTCTTCACCTGCCCTAAAGGAGCAATAAATATGGTTGAGTGGAACCATGCAAAATTAATTGCTGTTCTATTAATAGCCGCGGAATAACTTGGCTTGATACAGTTGCATTCGTCTAGCAAACCCACATGAAACACCTCAAGAATTACTCTACAGTCATACCAATTGTTGGGTATTTTTTGTATTCCCGGCCTGTAATCCCTCCTTCTGTTTCAGAAAAAAGGAATCCATCGGTGTGGAAAATGCCGCCTGAATTTTCTCACATACAAGGAGAAAGTAGAGCACAAGACTAATGTCCACAAGACTTTCAGAAAACCTAAAGCCCTGGAGGGCCTTCCTCCGGGAACAAAGGTCTGACCCTGTCATTATGAGATCTGCACTGCATTTATTGTGGACTGTATTTAATTATTCCAGCATCGGTTAACGATAAATGCACCCACAGTACATATTTGGTTTCTCTTTCCTTTTTCAGGTGACAATTCGAGCCTCCCTCACAGGAAAAATGCCCGTATTACCCAGCAGTCCTGATCGATCTGCCTTCAATGTCAGTCCAGAAACATTAAATTTCAAGCAGCAAACCAAAACTCAGACCAATGTCTCCAAGACCAAATACATCGTCACTGGAGGTGCAGTAAAACCCAAGGCCCCTCAGACCCCTCAGGCCCCTCAGAAGAAGCAGGAGCGTCGGGCCACCAAGCATAACCTGGCACTGAGGAATCTCAGGTGGTTAAATGAACTCTGTGGTTGGCACTGATGCTCTTTTATACAGCAATATTAGTAACCACAATAATTACATTTTTTGGGGGGGCACCCTGGTGGATCACTGTGTAGAACACGCACCACACACTGTTGAGTGCAGCAGCCTTGGTCTGATTCAGGTCTTGGACCCTCTCTGCTGTACCTTTCCACAGAAGTGCCCCAAAAATAATTTTTAAAATTAACAAGTAAAAAAAATAACACATTTTCTTTTACTAAAAACAAATCATTTTTTTACCCATTCCATATCAGTTTGTTGCGCAGCAATTCTACCATTAAAAAATACATTTAAAAAAATCTAATTTATTTGATGATTTCACAAATTTTCTGCTCAATAATGATCAAAATTGGCTTATTGATTTTGAAGATAAAACATGATTGGCAAGCCAGCTGATTACCTTAGTACCATTTATAATTTCTATTTCTTCATGTGCATTGGGATGACTTAAAATGGCTTATATCAGATATACTGGATTTTTTGGATGTGCATGATATTAGGTTAACTTCACTTCATTAACAGAATAAAAGAGGTGGTGGGACAGTAGAGAAGCTACGCCAATAAAGTATGTGCCCAGCAGATAGACTGGTTACATTTAACACAAAGAGATGTAAATGATCTTTAACAGTAACCTTGTGTAACATCATACAAAAATTCACTTTTTAAAGGTTTGTGTATTTGCCATGCCACCAAATTGTGTTAAAATTCCAATTAAGTTAAAATAAATGAGAGCAGTAACCTGTAATTTGACCTGCTCCATAAATAGTTTTTGATTAATATTTTAACAACATAGTTTGCTGTATAAATGGAAACTATGATGTGCACTGATTACATGGTTTTCTGTCTTCAGATCTCCTGGAGGCCGTTACACCTGCATCGAGTGTGACACAAAGATTGACGACTTCTTCTCTCATTATCCAATGATTTCCAATTGTGGTGCATGCAAGTATAGTACAAGTTGCAAAGTCTCCATTGGTAATCATATGATAAGGTGAGTAAGGTGTTGATTTGAATTAATGTATCAAATACATTCAATATGCAGTACATGTTGTAGTGGAGCCACTCAGTTTCAGGTCATCTGTATTCATTTTATAAATCTTGTGACTTTTTTCCCTGTTAGGTTCCACAGTACCATCACCAAGAACAGGTTTTGGAAAATGGAAAATAGAAAAAATTTAACAAAGTTAAAGTAAGTGAACTAATAAAATGTAATTTTTTTAAAGGATATTTTCACTGAATATTGGCCACACTCCACCCAGAGATTGTGTATTGATATATAAGGTTTTTTTTTCCATCCTGCTCTTTCCCCCAGATTTACCCTGATCTGTCTCAACTGTGACCTCACTGTGGACGCATCAGGAGGCGACCTGATGAGCAGACATTTAACTGACAGACCTAATCATGTATGCAAAGTCATTAACGAGAAAGGTATTGCGCTTTTTTGCTCTAGTAGCACATGAATCATCGACATACTTTAGTGCCCATACAAGTTTCTTGAAAAACTTTTATTTTCTAACCAATCAGATGCCCAGGCTCTGGCCCAGAGGTGAGTAGCAACCACTCACCATGTCGTATCATGTCACCTATCTATGATCTATGCTTGATAGAAAATTTTCCAAACTCTAATGCTGGTGTAATGATTCTACCACGTGAAAATTGCCTCTTGGGCTTGAATGGTCACTGCTCAAAAGAGAGGTTAGAAAGAAAGTACATGCCATTTACCTAGTATACAGTATACCATAATATACATGGCCAGTTCTTATAGTTTTCCATTTAATTGGATACATATTTTCAATAGTGTTTTCAGTAGTGTATCAGTAATGTTGCTTGGAAAATACTGTATGTTGCATCAAATAAAGTGCAAAATGTAAATCTAAAATCTACATTCACAATGCTGTTCTACCCTGCAGGCGTCCGGCTACTGTGGGGGAGCCATCAAAAATCTTGTACATCTTAACATCCTTACCGATTGAAAGACCAAAGCAAATGGACACAAAACAAGTGGAAAGAGTTGCATCAGGAAGTGTTACTCTGGCAGATAATGGAGCCACTGTTAAGCCACCAGAGGAGGCATCAGAGCAAAGTTTCCCAGCAGCTGATGGGGACAAGGTGTCAAAAGAAACAAACCGCATGGAAAATTCCCCAGGAAGGGAACTGCAGCTGTCGTCGCTGCCCGGCTTGTCGTCTTCCACGGCCTGTACATTGGGTGGGGCTTTGGTTCCCCATGATGAGTCACCGGGTAACTCAGTGATCCCAGATGTCAGAGAGCAGGTCGGTGCCCCGCCAACTGTCCTGGAGCAGGAGACAGGAACGACTCAAACCGAGGTGATCAGCTCCAATGAGAGTGTACCTGTAGGTCCACCAGACACTGCACACGACAAACCAGAGAAGTCTGCAGAGTAGTGAATTGAAATAAAACTGCTTCATCAGACATACCTCTTTAAAAAAAAGAAAGTATTGTAGTTTATTAATACCTGTATCTTTGTATGCTACTAATCTTAAGATTCATGTGTTGGGCTAGCCGATTTCAGCAACTGGAGTGAACGCCCTGCTTCACTTGCGTCAGCTGTTCTTTGATTGCATAAATAACTGTAAACTATGTATTTATAAATAAAACTACATCAACCAGAAGCCCCATCGTTGCGATATATAAATATACTTTCAAATGAATTTACAAGTTCATCCCTCAACACCATAAAAATATCCTGCAGACCACTCACTGTCAGTTCTCCATCAGAGGATCTTGGCTCACTGCATCTTTTGACAATTACAGATATAGGCTTAAAACCTGGCAGACACCAAACTGCATAATGTTTTCCTCGGGAACACAACACACACGCATAAACACACTAACTCCACCTTTTTCTAAAGGTGCTATGTGTTGCAACTTTAAATATCAGTTCTTCATTTTTAAAGTAATTGTGTTACTTTGGAACAGTTACTGAAACTGATGCCACTATGGCATCAGTCTCATGCACGTGGTGTTGATAATGCTTGTGCTTCTCAAAATTGACACCACATTTCCCATACACCCCACTGCTTCCTGTGGCAGACAGGATGTTGCATTGTGCCATCTGCCACTGCAAGAAACTCAAAGCCCCATCTGCACTGGAAGAACAGTATTCCAATTTTTGCAATGATCATATTTGTTTATGGCAATTATACTGTGATTTACTGATGTTAATCCTCAACATACATGCTACAATAATCACACTTTATCTTTGAGTGCATTGTATTTGGCCATTTTTCCCCTTCAGTCATTATCAGTTCATGCTTTTTATTGATGTCTGGATTTGGAGTGGAATTTCCAGGTTAGAATTTATTTTTAACCTCAGCAGAATCTGTTATCTCTGTCCAATCTGTGGTTTACTGTTTTTATGTGTAAATAAAACATGTCCAAGCTTTAATCTGTAAGCTATTCCTTTCTGTTGAGTCCAAGGCTACATTACCTAGCCAAAAACCCACACTGATACATTCTTAAAATTATATCACTAAAACTTATGTCATTGCTGTTTCCTTGAAGTTCCTTATTTGTGAGCAGCAGGTGGGAAGAAATTGAGATTAACACTTAATTGGTATATTAATGGTGGGGGGTGTGGGCATCCAAGTGCCACAATGCAACATATTGCTTAACCCAGTTACTTTCAAGCATTTAGTGCTAGTAAATGCAAGAAAAAAATACCAGTTCAGTATTTTAGCTTGACTCATAAAGTGGATTCGGTACGAATTAAAGTAACCCCACTCTGACTCTGTATTTTAAACACAAGAAATGTGCAAATGACTGAGTTTAGAATGAACTATAGAGGCTCAAAAAGCTCTAGAAAAAAGCCCAATGACAGCAAATGAGCACAAGTATTTGAAGAAGGTGCGATTTTAATAAGCAAATATAAAATAGACATGTATTCCAACATATGTAACACCCCACTTTTTCAAAGCCATTTTTATGCTAAAATTGCTTCCAGTTGTGTGGTGGTTTCCTCATTGTGTGTTTACAGAAATAAAAGGCAAAGTGCTTTTATGCATGGGCATATCTTTGTAATTTCCCCCTCTTTTTTGGCTTCTATATCATGACCTTAACCAAACTTACTGTAAATCACATCGCTTTTTCATGAAATGGGGTTTTTAAATATGAATTTTCATTTGTATTGTACATATCTGTAGAGAGCCTTGAAATGCATCTTTGGCCATGATGTTAACCCCTTGAGTCCACTTTGAATACATTCCTCTAAAATACAATGTTCTCCACAATCTTTTTAGGACCTAAAAACTCTTCAGCAAGAGGTCTGTACGCTACTGAATTTGGATCAATGTTTCCTTGTTCTGTTATGTAAATAAACCTTTAATACATGAGCTATGAAGCCTTGGATATTTTTGTATGAATGTAAGTTAGCTTGCTAGCCTGGTTTGTATGTATGGGTCGTCTTGGTGCAGCGCTGCATTCATGACATGTCAGAAAATTGGAAATTTCTACTTCCTTCTTGGAGTAACGCAGTGGAGCTGTCACAAGTCAAAACACCTGTGTAAGTGGTTCATCACTAGTTTGAACTGACGCGGTAAAAATTCACAATGTAAGTCACTGTCTCGCATGGGAATCAATGCTCCGGACATTTTTATGTATATTATAACAGGAACATGGTGTACCATTCCTCATATTTCTAACATTTTTATCTCTGGCACTCTCTTTTGCGCGGACATTTGTACTGGCCACGCAGATGATGCCAAAGTCTGTCGTCTTTAACTCTGCCAATTTTCCTCCAAGGCTACATGACGATTTTACATTAAGCATCTAGTATGGAATTTCACAATTTGATAATTGAGGAATTGGCTTCAGCAGACTAGGTGTTCTAACTGGAGTACTCACTGGCCAAAAGTATTAAATTGAGCTGAAAAATACAGCTGAACTCACATGGAGCTCACTTGAGCATTCTGCCATTGAACTGTCTAGAAATTGGTCAAACTAAAATATGTTGTATAATATATCGTATTGCGAGATAGCCCAAATTTTCTTAAAGATGTGTGATTGTTTGGCATATAAAATGTAAACAGAATCCGCAAAGTTGAAATTATAATTTCAATAGTTTTAGTCTAGTATAATAGTATAAAATCCATGCTCATAATTCATGTTGACTCTTCCCCCACCATTCTCTTCATTTCACTTTGGAAGTGATTTCAAAGCATTTTGTTGCTGCTGCTGCTCCTTTCCCTCCGTCACTTGTCTTTTGTGAGGAGACAGGTGGAGGAGGCAAAAATGAAGAGAGAGGTCATGAGATGACAAAAGACGTTACACAATCTAGGCCTCAGCGGCAAAAAAAAACAAAAAAAAACGTTCTCCTTTGTCTTGTTTGCATTCTTATTTATAATCTTAAATATTTTTCTATCTTTTGAATTTGTTGCCATAAGTTTCTGTTTTCTTTGTTCCTACTGAGTGTGTCTCGACGTGGCTGTTTAATAGGACCAGAAGTTTTTTCCCCGCTTGCACGGTATTTTTCCTGTCTTTTTCATAATTAGCGGTAGAAGTGGAAACACGTAACACTAAATTCATTCATTTATTTGCAGTCAAACACATTGACCCTGGGTGTACTGAGGGATATTAACAAATTCAGCTGGAATACTAAATTTCCCAGAATACAACGCGCCACTGGGCGCCTAAAGACTGTTGCTTAGGCAACAAACCCAAAACAACACAGAAAAGCAGAAAGTGTACAGGGTGACGATTGGGTCTCTGATGGACAAAACAGGGTTGAAGTGAAGTAATTCACGAACAGAAGGATTAGAAAGTTGCGTAGCGAGCTGCTCTACAAACATGGTAAATTTGCGCCGCCAAGCTGAATTCAGAGTTAACTGGACTCTCTTGTTCCATATCGTTTTCATGTTGACAGAGCAGGCAGGACTTCGAGTTAACGTTGCTAGCTAACACTTGCCGTTTTCCAAGTTATTTGTGGTTTAGTCTGTTCTCTTTTCTCTCTGTCTTTCCCAGGCTTCGATGAGCCAGAGGCGCAACTGGACGCGCAGTCAACAACAAAGAATAATGTCTCATCGTCAGCGTCAGGAAGAGCAACGACAACAGCAAACTAAACGTATTGACAGAGAGAGGGTGATGCAGGCCAGTCTAATGAATGAGGAGAGGTTTGAGAAGAAGCAATATCTTCGTAAGGTTCAGGATGAGTTTCAGGAAAGGGAAATTGAGAACGCTCTTCTTAAGGTAAACATTATTTTTTGCGTGTGTCTATGAGTTGTACACATCATATTTCCTCAGGCACGTTGTTCAAGAGTGTAGAGGCTCTGACTGCACCATCACATGCCTTCTTTGTTGACATGCTGTCTTTTCCAGTGTCTTCATCCTGGCAGCAGGCTGTAGGAAAATTTGCCTCAATGTGCTCTAAATAAAAGATCATTTTAGAACTTTTAACATTTCATTGGAGATTGATGCATGTAATAAAAATCCTCCACAAGGCATCTTTAACTTTCTAAAGATCATATTAACAATTGACAGAGTAATTCACAGTGCAGTTATAACGCCTGAAAGAGTACCTGTAAGTGGAGCACAGAGATTGAAGTGCTTCTTGGGCTGATTACTTATTTCAGTTTGTTATCTGATTACACAACCTAAAGATTACGTCGAGCTACTTCCCAGCAGTGTCAATTATATGTGAGTAATCCAAGTAAAAACGGATTGATTTGCAGGCAGAAGAGGAGAAAATAAACAGGGAAAAGCAACTTGAACAAGAAGAGAGAATTGCAAAAGAGTTGGCCCGCATCAACTATGAGAAGCAAAGGGATGAAAAAATGAGGCAATATATTAAAGAGAACAGGTATGCACACTTAATGTTGTCATGACTTTATTCTATATTGTGGGTAAGTGAACAAACACAGCTCTTTATTTTAAGTCTGTGCTTCTGTGTAATCTTTCTCAGGTTTGTTCTTTTTCAATCCTCATAACATTTTTTTTATAATTATTTTCAGCATTGAGCTTCGAGAATTGGAAGCAAAGCTGAAGTCTGCATATCTGAACAGGGAAAGAGCGGCACAGATTGCTGAGAAGCAGGCTATGAGTTATGAGACCAAGGTGAGATCTGCCATTGGTAATGGTGTGAAATTATCAAAATTGTTATTGGTTTTCATATTATAAATTGCAAATTGGCAATTAGCAAACACCTATTCCCTTCTTTGGATTCCATTCGTCTGGTTTCCCCAGGATGAACCATATCTCTTGCCTAAAATAAAACTAGACTCATTTCTTGGTGGGTGGGAATAGTTGGAATCACAGTCTCTGCTATTAACCACAATTTTTCTTCTGTTTTGAGGCTTACTGATTGCTTTTATTTTCCTCCAACATTAGCGTGAGGAGGCAGACTTTGCTCGCAAGATGAACAGCGAACGTGAGCGGGCAGCCACTGAGCAGCGGAAGTTGGAGCAGAGGCACCATGAGGAGTTGTTGCAGTATCAGAGGGATCTGGAGCAGCAGCTTGTGGAGAAGGAGCGCAAGAGACAGGAGGCATATGAGGAGTTCCTCAAAGAGAAGCTCATGATCGATGAAATCGTCAGGAAAATTTACGAGGAGGATCAGATGTGAGCCCTGAATTCTGACTGTCCTTTTACACACACAACCATGCCGGCACATGTGTTTTTCCTCTAAATATTACAGACGAGGGAGGGCTGTGGCAAGAGATTAATGCTAGCAGAGATTAGATTTGAATTGTATGGATCTCAATTTGTCATGCTTGTATTGAACTGATGGATTTAAAAATGCAAATGTTAAGTTAGTTCAGTAATTTGATTTCTAATGTAAAATTTGAACTTAGATGCAATGGGTTTATATTGAATGGGACTGTCATCAGAGTCAATCAGAATCAGTTTCATTTGGCCAAGTTTGTGCACACAAAACAAGGAATTTGACTCCGTTTTTTCTTCACTCTCATGTGCAAGACAATGAACACAATTATACAAAAATTACAAAATATAGAATAAAATAGATAAATAAGATAAAAAAAGCTAGGATAAGTAGAAGAGATATAAAACTATAAAACTGGTGAAGAGTAAATAAAACTGGTGAAGAGTAAAGAGTATTCATTGTATTTAAACACACAAATCTTGTCACTTGAAGTACAAAATCAGTTGAATTTGTGTATTAAACAAATGCATTTTTAAAAATTCAACAGTTCCATATGAGCATGACATCTAGATCCATGCAAACCAATTTCTGCTGGTACTAATTTTTTTCCATAGGTAACATACAGACTGTGCACTACACTAAGGGTGCTGGAATGGTTTCAGAAAGAATTGGTGTCATATAATGTGTTTGTTGCAAAACGAATGTGTTTCCTTGCAGGGAGAGACAGCTGAAACTGGAGAAGGTGAAAGCCACTCAGCAGTACATCGAAGAGTTCAAGAGACAGCAGGCTGAGTGGAGACGCATGGAGCAAGAAAAGATGGAAGCTGAGAACAGACGCATCATGGAGTTTGCGAGCTACCAGCAGCAGATGGAGGAGAGCAGAATGAGCAAGACCAGAGAGAGAGATCAAGCAAAAGAACAAGTTCATAAGATTGTAAGCAAACAGCTCTCTTTAACTTTCATCCATCAATCCCACCCGCCCATCAATTGGTTTTAATACTGTTTTCTTTCCTCCCTACAGCTCACTGAAAAGATTGAAAGGGAGAGGCAGCAGCGTGACGAGATGGAGCGAGTCCGCGAGGAACTCAGCTTGGAGGAACAAGCAGAAGCTGACAGGCAGAGAGAAATTGTGAGGATGTTTATTATACTACCTCAGCTTTCAAATTTTCCATTCTCCATTTTTCAGCAGTGTTTTCAAATGTATTTTCAAGGCTAATGCAGTGTTATGCTTCATGAACTCCTGTTCAGTTATCTTATTTGGTGGATAAAGAGCTCCAATTTAAATAAGGGTGACAGCTGAGAGAAGTTATGACAAAGGAAAGAAGAAATAGTATAATTAATTTACCAGTTATATACTGGATGCAAAATGTTTTGCATGGAAACAAAAGCTGATGGTAGGTGTCACTTCACCATGGTGAAGTGACACCTACCTTATCATTTCACTGAACACTTGTAAACATTTATTCACAGTTCATAAACATGAAAGGGAAACCACTATACAGTGAAAAATTTCATTTATTGCATCCTTTAAACCCGCATTCTTCTCAGCCTTACACAGGCTGCTTGACACAAACAAAAGCTAAAAACATGTAGACCACTTGCAACGTGTTTCGAGTGTGTACTCTTCTTCAAGCAGCACTCCTCCACACCTCTGCCTAGGACTAAATATGCAAATAGAGTGATGCTCCAGATAAACAAACAGGAATTCTGGCTGTAGTCTTTAATTTCCAAAGAGCCCAATTAATGGCCTGAACTGTATTCTGCCTATTTACATGAATCATGAGCATTTATTCTGAATTTCTTCTAACAGGCAGAGATGGAGAAGAAAATCCGACAAAGGCTGATGTTGCAACAGACGTGCCAGGAGCAAATGACATTCAAAGCGATGCGGAAGCAGGCGGAGAAAGAGGAAGATGAGGCTTTCCGTCAAGTCATGATGGCCAAGTTTGCAGAGGACGATCGCATCGAACAGATGAACGCCCAGAAACGGCGCATGAAGCAACTTGAGCACAGACGGGAGGTCGAGAAACTCATAGAGGACAGGAGACGGCAGCGTGATGCCGACATGGTACAGTTGGTTACACACATTTCTGTCAGTGTGCATTATCAGAAATATTTTACATCAGGAGTGAGAGGATGTTGGTGTTGTTCTTCTGTGGTAGAATGAGCGTTTAAAATATGAGCAAGTATTTTTCCTCACAGTTTTCCATAGCAGTGTAATGTAAAATGGGTCATCAATTCATTTCTGATAGATCCCAACATGACAAGAGAAAAAGTATTTTCTTTTGCCCAACCCTGTTTTATTGACTGAAGATGGTCAATATCAATAAGATATACTCAATAAGATAACAGGGTTCACCTTTATTGTTATATTTTGATTATGTCACTTTTGAATGTCTTGCTCTGATGAATGGCAATATAATAATTATCTCTTAGGAGCTCGAGGCCAAAGAAAGAGCGATGGAGCAGGAGAGGGAGGCGCTGCGGAGACAGATCATCGAAGAGGAGAGGCAACGACTTCTTAAGCGTCATGCAACTAAACTCCTTGGATATTTACCTAAGGTATGAGGCACTATTTCACTCTTAAATTCCACAGTTTTTCTGGTTCTGTAGTTGAAGCACGTGTATGACTGACAGTGTAATTATTTTCAGGGTTTACTTCGTGAAGATGACCTTCAGCACTTTGATGAAGACTTCAGAAGCAACTTTCAGAAACGTCAGGCGGATATCTTCTCTGAAGAATCCTGGGAAGGCGATGATTAACTTTCATGATCCAGTTTTTATGCTATAACACTAAGATGGAAGTCTAATCTTGAGGTGAAAAAATTAAGTTTCAATTTTTAGTGACAACAAAGCCCTGATTCTCTGTATCCCAATATTTTAGCACATGTTGTGGTGGTTCATTCATTAACAATAAAGAAAAGATCAACTTATTTTGTTAAAAAAAATCTTTTTATTTGGGCAAAATAGGACAGACAGCTTAACTGAAAAATCATTCCATGCATACCAAAATAAAATTATTTAATCATTATTGAAATTCTTGTCTGTTATATGTCACCCTAAACGAGTGTTGATAGCGGGGAAACTGCCTTCACTGTACTCCACAACACAACACAGATAAATAACTTTAAATATCATTGAACAGTTAACAGGTTTGCTTTCTTAATCCAAGGTGTGCCACTGCTCTATGACTTCCCCCAGTCCAGAGCTTTCATGAATTCCTCTTCTGTGAATGACAGCAGCTTCGCAGCTTCAAAATGCATCTGCTCCGAGTACCAAAAAGACTCACAATTAAACTCATTAAAAAGTCATTTGCAATGATTCACACTGTTAATACGCTCGGGTAGAGAAACTTACTTTTTGTCTTTTCAGAATGTCTATCAACTTGAGCTGTTTCTTGAAACCCACGATGAGTTCTGCTTTCTGCTTTTTCAGCATCTTGTTTTCAGCAAGTAGATTTTCTGTATTCTGATGCTCCTCACTGACTTTGTCCTTATTTGATAGAAAAGCAGATGAAATTAGTACAAGTTCAGCAGAACACAAAATCTGCATTCTGGGGCCTAATTCACAAAAATATTGACTGGGTTTACATTTTCATGATGTAAGAGGATTTCTAAAAGCATGCTCACACAGTATTCATGACATGAATCTCACTTATTTAAAGTTACATAGGTCAGGCTTATGTGTGTGTCACATAAACCACAGACCTGCAATTGCAGCATGTGAACAAGCCCAACTGCAGCTGTGGCCATATGGAGCAGCTTAAAAAGAGCTTACAGAAAATGCAAGAAATGTCCCCCAATGCTATCAATCATATAACAACCTATTCCACACTGTGCTCAATTACTGAGGTCCACTCTACTACTTAAAACTGCATTTACAGTACATGTAAAGGCAGAGTAAGAACAACTTTAATTTGTGTTTTTAAGTGTTAATGACAAACTTAAAAGTCAGCTCACAAAGACTCATTTCATTTTGTTATATTTGTACTCATTTAATATTCCCAATTTCAGTATCAGTTTAGAACACTATGTAAATGAATCATCCCAATGATGCATTTTAAAAACATTTTTCAAATCAAATATACAAATAGTCAACAGGCTCAGCTCTTTGGAGCAACAGAAAACAGACCCTTGTTGAGAGAGTGATCATGTCTTTGACGCCATGACAAAGGAAAAAATTAAATTCTATTTTACCACCTTCATACATGACAAATACAGTACAGTTTAAATTCATATGTAGTTGACCTGAATGTTCCACATACACATTCTAGTAAAATTTTAACTATTTTCACACAATTAAATTATTTAAATATAAACCATGTGTTGACCAGCACTGACTGGTGCCTTGCTTACCTTACTCATCTGCTTCATCTTATTCAGTTGAGATTTTAACCTCTCCACCTCCTCTAAGGCTCTGTTCAGACGGACTTCCACAGTGCTGTGGTTTCCTGCTGCTTGTTTTTGGGCTCTATTCAAACCCTCTATTTCCTACAAACAACAGGTCACAAGTTATTAACAACTACTGCTTACGTTGCACAAAGTACATTCACACAATTTTTTGAGTTTCCACTTTGTAAGTATTGGATGATGATCACTTTCACTGAAAAGGAGTCTAACCTGCTCTTCATGTTGTCAATCTTGACATGATATCCTTTATAAATCTTCGACACTACATACTGTACCTCAGGCAGTAGTCTCTCATTGACACAAACCTTCTGTAAACCAGCCACTTGGAGTTGAAGACCATCACATTTTCTGGCAGACTCCTCTGCTAAAGTTCGGTGCTTCTCTATCTGTGTTTGCTGAATGTTTGTGGTCTTCTGCAGTCTGGCTCGATCCTCCTCAATCTCCTTTATTTTTGTGCAAAGTTTACTGTTTTCATCATCCTGTAACAACAGAAACACAATCTTAAGTATATACAGTATAATTCAAAGTTATACTCATGTCCTTCCACATACGTGTTTAAAAGGTATTACAAACAATGATCTACAAAATACGCAAATGAAAATGCAACAAATGCAAAGTCCTCATTAATTTAATATCTCTGTTGGCTTGGCACTATTTTGGTGCTTAATTCCAAACGTGAAATTCATTCATGCTGGTGTTTCCTTTATTTTGTCCCTACAAAAGGTGTTAAAAACAGAAACTGAAACACTGTTCCAAACTGTTCACAGAAAGTTTTTTTTTTTTTTTAGCAACTTAAGGTCAGGCTTCACACAGATTTAGGTTTAGGGTTTAGTTACTCTTTAAATGACAAAGTCCTCCTCCTTCCACTCCTTTGTCCACTCTGTAGCTGTTTCTTTTTTCTTTTTTTTGCTCAGTTACAGAGCAGACAAACAGAGAGTTCAGTCCTGGAGCTGTCAGGGTTTCAGTGTCTTGCTAAAGGACACGTGTGTAGGGAATATGCTTATTCATCAGTTTTCATGTATCTTGCTCAAGCATGTTTGCTGACATGGGGTCTTGAACTTTGGGCTCTTGGCTATGCCACCCTGCAGCCCCAAAGACACCGCTGGGACCTGAAACCAGCGTCTCCTGTTTATTACACTGCTGTTCTAACCCAGGGCTTCCCAGACTTGATCACAACAAAGACATCCCAAATACATCTGCATTAACCATGGATTATATTTAATAAGATTTGAGATTTTGTCCAGTGGAACTGAGGAGGTTTTTGTTAGATATGAAATGACATAGAATATATCTAAGCGTATGAATGTACTGTAAGTGTATATACTGTACTTCAGGGGTTACCAACAGGATGAAAAGTGAATGCTATGAGCAAAATACTATCCTTATACATGCTTTCACTGTGCTAAGGGAATTAAATATTAATGAACTTTAACTTTAGCATTTTTTCTGAACACCCCCTGGAATTCTTGTCCCACTTTGTGAACCACTGTTAACTAACCTGCAACAGAGGTTATTCAAATTCAGACCAGTGATATTCTGATTGAGGCAACACGCTGACCCAGTAGTTCCTCATCATGTTTTTTTAAACTCACAATGCTAATACGTCTTCAGCTTACACATTCTCACCCAACGTATTTGTAGAGATGGATAGTTTTTGTTTTGTCATGTTATCTGCAAATTTACAGTACCTTCTTAAAACTTTCATATGTTAATCGATCCAGTTCCTCTTGCATGATCCGTAGTTTTGCCTTCAGAACGCGTATCTGAGCATCTGAAAATGCCACAATAGAACAGAACAGGAAACAAAATGAGATCTACAGGGCCATGAGAGATGGTTTTCAGTGCACCCAAAACTTAACCACATCGAAAAGCATCTCACTAGTCAAACTGTTATACTTTGATTCTGGACTGGATTCTTAAGGCTCTATTTGAATGAAGTTCAAGTGTTGTGGTCATTCTCAGACAAAAAGCATGTTGTCTTTGATTATTCCCTCTTGCAGAAATCATGAGTTGACAGTGAATGAAATTGGACTTTACTGTTTGCTAAACTATGCTACCTGATCCTGCAGTGCCTCCAGCACTGGACACATCGTCCACAACATCTTCATGACTGTCAGGATCATCCAGCTTCTCCTCCATGCTGCGTATGGTTTTTGCCAGGGAAAAATCTACAAAGTCCTCAACAACTGCCATATCATCATCAAGAGGTAACTTTGATGTTCTTGGGAAAAAACAGCAAACAAGATAAAACTTTTAGTGATCACTGGAAGAGCTCTGATGCTCCATAATGTATTTTACAAATCCTTCAAAGGGTATCAGAGAACATAAAATATCAATAAAATCAAACTCACAGTGTCTTACGGGAAGCTGGCTGTTCTTTACTTTGTTTTCCAGTGCGCTTGTTTTGTGATGCAGATGTTGATGTGACCCTTTTTTTTGTTACTACCTAAGTAAATGTGGAAAAGAACAACATGACATAATCCTGCAATAATTGGTACAATGTAAATAAGTCTACAGTACTTTGCATATATTATATCTATAGTTTCTCAAGTTTCACTTTCATTTGCACTTAACAGGATATGTGCAGGCTTGAGAAATGCTGATACCCCGAATGTTCTCAACCGATACCTTTACACCAGGCTCCTGTGTGGCTCTTTGTAGAGACTTCATCCTATAAACAAATAAAAATATCTGATGATTCACTGATATTAATGTTCTTATACTTGCTGCTTCAATAACACTAAATCTAAAAATGGTCTGAGAGTTATGTATTTCTTACCTGGAGTCATCGTCTTGATCTTCAAAGTCAATAACCAGGTTAGTGGATAATGGTTTTGACAAGACTTCATTCTGTTCTCTCTGAAATCCAATAAACACCAACACCACATATACATGAAGGACATTAAAGCAAGACTGCTCCTCTAGGTTCACTTTTCCCTTCAGTGTTTGAGAGGTTTACAGGGTTATATGAGGTAACACATAATCCTGGGTTGTACTCCACAAAACAGGATTAGAAAGTTAGCCAGCTAACTGTGGAAAAGATCATGCTGTATCCTGGTGATAGTGATTTGAATCTGTAAAACAAAACCTGAATGTAAAGCTTGGGAAAATGATTTCATGTTGATGCTAATAATAAGCATGATTTCTAAAGATATTATTCAAACACTTAAAGTTATTTATCAAACTTGCTAATTATGTTTTGTGGACAACGTTTGTATGTAAAATTTGTACATATAAATTCCTTACCATAAGTTGTTCTGCCTGTCTTACTAGCTCAGCTGTTTTAGCCTCCAGCTCTGCATTCATGAGTCTGATGGAAATAAAATTGAGGAAACAACATTTTATAGATAATTTTGACAGGTTAAATCAAAGGGTCAGAGAGTTTTGGGAGGAAGGGGTCTACACTGTCTTCACTGAAAGCTTTCTTTGTATCAATTGTAGGTAGAGGATTAGAGAAACTACAACGATAGGATGAGAGTAGATCTGAGAAGACAATGAGGCATAAAAATCAATAGGCAGAAAAATCTGGGCCTTGTTTTTGCTAAATTTCCTCACTTACAAAATTTTGCAGGGTTAGAATCCAAGAGGAGACGGAATCTAAACAATATTCAGATTTCATTTTTCGCAAAGGTAAAGCACATTTATTCTTAACCTGTCTTCAGGTCAAGACAATAAGAGGGATTGCCTGAGGGATGAGGCAGAGCCCAGGCCTGTCCAGGACCTTTCTTGACTTCAGTGCTAAACCAAAGGCTAAATCTTTCTTCTATTCTTAACGTCTTTAGTGGAGAACACTTTCTAACCATGGAGTTAAAGGAACCTGTACAATAATTACATTTCTCCTAGCTCTCAGGAATTTCAAGAACGCAAGATGGATGCTATTGCAGAGAATATGCTAACCTAATTTTCATTTTTGGGTGAACTCTTCCTTTAATGTTAAATTTTATAACAGGGCATCATCTGATGGTCATTTTTAACTTGATTCAGAACAAAACATACTTGTATTGCTCCTCCTGAGCAGAAAGGTCAGCAGTGGCCTTCTTTGGTGGAGCAGAGGCAGGTTTTCCCATCGGTCTGATCTCTGGTCTGTTGGACCTCTCAGCCGTACCACCAGAGGACAGAGGTCTCTTGGGCTAGTCAACAATGACAAAATAATACAAAACACAGCACACTCTGTAACATTACTGCCCTAGGGAAGAATTTTCATATTTCATGGGGTCATCATCATGTATGTATGATCAGATGCAGGTGATTAGTCTTGTATGTGCACTATATCTCCACCAACATAGGTGGACTGCCTCGCTCAACACCAGGATGTTGGAGGGTGGGAGGTGGGAGGCTGCTTTCATAAGTGGTTTGCACCACCTGCTAGTGATTACAGTCTTTTTAATGATCATAAAATTTCAGGTCTGGCTTAGAATTTCCAGTAATGATATTCCACTACATTATTTTTAAACAGCATTTATGCATGATTTGTTTTGTGAGATTCTATTTGAAATCTTAATTATTTCACTTTAGACCCTCTCTCGTGCAGTTTGGATTGTATTCTTACTTTTCTCATTGATGTATGCTGTTGCTCTGCAACTTTAGGTTGTCTTGATGCTGCTTTCATGGTCGGGTCACCCTTGAAAAAAGAAATTTGCAGGATCATTAAAACATTTGAAACAATCACTATGCAAAGTTCTTCGTGTGAACTGCTTTTTCAAATTGAACTGCACTGTCCCCATCAGATGTTTGCACCTGTAATTAATGGTAAAAACGGTGATGCGATAATATTAGAATTTTGCCTTTGATGGCCCAAGCTCTGACTTACAGGGAGTACATTAGCTGGCTACAGATGTGAGTAGTGTGCATTTCGGCATAGGTGATTTAGCTGGTAACTATTATTGTTTTGTGCAGGTGATGGTAAGATTACGATAACTGTTACAAATTTGGAATTATCGCTATATTACACATACTGCATTTTTATGCATCAGATATTGATGCTAAGAATGGCTGGTACCATTGATTAGTGAGTTTCCATTAGTGAGTTTGATTTGTGAGTTTCCATTACAATTTGTATACGTTAGATTACTTAATAGATGCTCATTTTTATGAACTTATATGAACCTGCCAGTGCTATTGATGAAGCTCCTAACTTTAGCTAACGTTAACCTGAGTAACGTTAGGCTAAATCGCCTGTTTGCTAACATTCGTTGCGCTACTATCACGAGCAATTCAGCCGCAGCAGAAAGCACACAAACATCAAATGTTAATCGTTGGAAAAGCGTAGCTTTGATTCAAACATTGCCTATAACGCTACGTACCTCCAAGACGCCTTGCATGGGCTTTTTCTCCAAACTTTTTTCAGCCATTGGGGTAACTTTTACTGTGACTGGCGACCACGGCGACGTGGTTATTGTTGCATAGCAACTTGACAATATTGTGCAAACAGGTAAGGTTTGTCCCTGATGGAGACCTGTAGGTAGGGAAAGCGGGAAAGGAGGGCGCCTGATCGGCTTTCTGAAGTGTTGCTGCCAACTGTAAAGTATGAGTGAAGGGCCTGGCTTCTCTACAGCAATGTCTCTGTAAATACTAGAGTAGCCTATCACAGCACTGCAGGAAATAAGACTTGGGTTTTTTTCTTTATGTCAACAATTGCTAATAAACTTTTTTTAAAACGTTATTGTTCTGACTTTAATTATAGTTGTAGTTTATATCCATATCAATTTAAAAAGAGGTTTATTAGCGGTTGAAGTTTATGAAAAGTATTATTCAAGCATTTTTTTCCTCACTGGGAACATGAATGGGGAATATGAATGAAGATTTGCTCAACAATAACTAACACCAGCAGAGGGCGGTAGTTGTAACTTTTCTTTGTCATTATCCCCACTTATAACACAGGTACAATAAGCTTTGAAAAGATTAGCGATATAAAATTATCTAATAGGCAAGATAAATTATTTGTCATTCTGATTAGTCTATTTTACACGGTATAATGAAACACAAATGTTGTCTACCCTTGAGCAGGTGGAAGTTAACTATTTACTCAGGTTCTGTAAATAAGTTGCCTTTAGGGGTACTTGTACTTCTTAAGTATGTTTTAAAAAGTCAGCAATTTTATTTTTTAAAGACGTGGTTTAACTATGAACAAATTTTGAAGTGAACATTTAATTTGAACTGTGTCCTTTTAGAATTGCACGGAGGAGATTAAACTTTTCCTGCATCCATGGGTGTTTAATTTCAGCTGACATCATTATGAAAGACACTGGTTCTGCGCTGAACATTTGTTTTAAATAAGGTTGTTTTCAAAATAAGGAAGGGTCTGGGTTTGTCCATCTGGTATGACTGCCCATTGAATATGAAGCCCACTTCCTTGTCTGGTCATTAAAGGGAAGGAGAGAGAGAGTCTGCCATGCACTGTTATCACGGAAATACACCTAGCTCATCCTTGCAGTGTGCAATATCTTTGTTTCTTTGTCCAGCCATGACCATCCCACTCCTTAATGTTCACAGTGTGAATATTTTCACTATGGTCACAAACAGGCAGATGTTTAGCCAGTCACTGTCAACTCTGCAACTAGAGGATCCTGAAATGCCCACTGAGTGATGATCCTGCCACATGTCTGAGCAGATAATAATAATACATTTCATGATGTAATGTCATCTGTTTACACGGCTATCTTCATTTTTGGTTTGGGGGTTTACATTGTTTATGTGACAACAATACTACTACTTCTACTACTAATAACTCATAATAATGCTTATAATAACAACAATAATAACAACAATAATAATAACAATAATAATAATAATAATAATAATAATAATAATAATAATTGAATAAAGGACAAATACTAATACATTTGGAAATATGTCCTGACTAGCTATCTTCTGTTGCATGGGAGCAGTGTTAACATCAACAAAAACAACATTACTGCTGCTATTACTATTACTACCATTACTGCTAATAACAGTGTTAATAATAATAATAATACATATATAACACATGAAGTAATGTTATGACTATAAGGGTATCTTCTGTTTTTGGATAGTGGGCGTGTTAATGCGCATGCGCGAGCTACTAGTTCTCACCGTGCACATGTAAAGAAATCCCATAACGTTAAGGCTGCAGAGCAGACAGGGGGACCTAGTTTTTTTTTTCATTCTCTGCACTTGTTTTTGTATTCATACGCCTGTTCGATCGCATCCCTGCGTTCTTCCCTGCATGTTCCGCATTTGACATCAACACAGCTTGGTTGGACGTCCTCTTTTCAAAGCTCAAGTGTTGGAGTTGAAACCAGAAATGTGGAAGGAGTGGGTGGTAACAACAGGGCGTGCTATCCCATTAGCAGCGCGTCCACCGGTCCATGTTGTTTGACCCTGCTTATTGGAAAATTACACACCCCTCTCAGCACCCCACACTTCTTTCCTACCATCCCGAACCACACCGTGATGGCCGATGATCAGCACCAGCAGTCGGACCCGGGAGCAGGGAGCCTGCCGGCCCTGGTCCCTGGACTGCAGGGTGCTGAAGCCAGCGCGCTGCAGCTCCGGATCAAGAACTCAGTCTGGTAAGGAAGGCAAGAGCGCGGAAAGACGTGAGATATGTTTGTTTAGTGACTAGTTTAGCTATTCGAGCTAGCATGATCTGATGCCAAACTGTCAAAAGCGTGGCCATGTCACGAGCTAGCTAGCTTGAAGCCGTTGCTACCCCGCCCCATAACAACAACGTAAACAGCGTGGATTTGGGCTGCCTGCTGTTGATGCTGACATCTAAAATGTCGTCTGGTGATCATAATCTGTTGATCAGGCCGGAGAGGATTTTGGCGGACAGTGCTATATTGAGAGCGTGTGTATTTAAAAGTATAATCATGTTAAAAGAAAAAATAACTCCCAAACAAGGAACTACTGTTAGGAATAGGACTCCCCTCCCCTCCTCCCGCCTCTGTCTCCTCATCAGTTGCTTGTTTACATCTGATGTATTTGAAGACTTCAGATTGCAGTAAAGTTAATAGCAGAGTAAAGGTATTTTCACTTCATTTTTAGTTTTTTTTTTCCTTACCAAGTACTTCACTCCATCTCCATTGCACATTGTGCACGACCAGGATCTCTGCTGCATTCACAATCTGGCAGCCTCAGTCCTGTTCCTGTCATCTGCACAGTTGTTCCATTTTGACAAAACAATGGCTTATAGGTTGTGCAAATAATTTTTTTTCAGACTGCAGGTTGTATTTCGCATGTTGGGTGTGCAATATGAGCAATAGGTGAACTGAGTTTGCATGGTAAATATGGTTCAGCTATAGGTATCTCAGTTTAACAGAATCTAACTTAGACAGCTGCTGTTCAGGACACTCTTCAAACACAATACATATAAGGTTTAATGTAGTTTAGTATGTCTTAGTACATTTTTTGCTTGTCTATGAGTTGGCCCAAACATTTTCTTGTTCTTGCAGTTGCAATATTGATTATAAAGTTGGAAAAAGGTCTGTCACATGACCAACAGTGCCATAAACGATGAAATCAACAATGTGAAATGAAGATAGCTGGTGTCAGGGGCTGTTTATAAAAACTTCAGAAACACTCAGTGTTACATGAAATGTAATATTACGAAACCAAAATGCAAAGAACTGTACAGATTACTAAAATCCTCCCCTGGCAGTTAGCAGGCTGGTTAGAGGAAGTCTAGTGGCTGAAGGGCTATTGATTTATACTATACTGAAATTAAAACCCTTGACTTTGCATTTTTGTTATTAATAAGTAATTAAAAAGCAGATAAATACTGCAAAATATTTGCCAATAGTAAATGAAGACAAATAATATAACTAAGGGAACAATGGTTTATATTACCTGAATTCTAATATACATGTCTTTCAGTGCTGGAACTTATAGGGTTGAGTCTGCTTACCATGAGATGAGAGAGAGAGAAAAGTGTTGACAGTGTCCCTCCATCCCTTTATAAATAAAGCACATCTTTAGCGCTCTAGCTATTGCTAATGTTGGTGAATGGAAAGTTACACGCACGCGCACACACACACACACACACACACACACAGATTAGGTCAGAATGTTTGTGACTGTTTTGACACTTGTTTACTTTATGGAGCTGGGAGAAGGAGTCATCAGTTGTGAGGTTGTGTTTTTTTTTCTTCTTTTTTTTGAGAAAAGAGGAAAAAGAAGAATATAAAAATACACAACACCATGCATAACAAAGAGGATTCACCTCACTGACCTGCTGCTGCCGGGTTGTTTAAGGCAGAACGAGGCGGTCTTAATCAGGGTCAGCAAGTTCATTTGCACTGCAGTACTGCTGGATCAGAGCTGGAACGGTACATGAGCATTTGTAGCATACTCTGTGTAAACATACTGCTACAGTGCAGTACTATACAGACATAATTGTATTGCACTGTATATTGCTCGCTTTTTATTTGCATCACATTTTGGCCAATGTTTTGTGCAGATTATTTATAATGACTGAACATGGACTAATAGGTAAATAAGGGCTCATATGTAAAGAAATACATTCAGTATTGCAGTATTTCTGCAGTATTGCAAATGTTATGAGCAAAGTTTTAATTTTTTATGCACTTCCATCTTTGAATATAAAAATAGATTCAAATATAGTTTTGAAACATGACATGTTGCAGTATCATTATCATAAGTAAGTGGCATAAATATTACATGTTAGTCACTAAACTCAACATAAAAGCTTTTGCATACCAGATAGCCTCATGTAACTGGTTGTTACTCCAAATTTTGGAACTTCAGTCACCTGATATACAGTGTGTCACTGGAAAAGCAACAAGTTACTATGAATAAAGCCATATAAAATGAAACTGATATGTGAAAAATCTATTTTAGCTAACCGGGGTTTGCTATGTGACATAGGATCTTATTTAACAGAGCAGGAGATTACAACACTCCCAGTGAATTGACATACATAGCCAAGCTTACCCTGTCTATTAGCTTGGCAGAGGAGAACTGATTTCAAACTTGTAATAGCCATGAGATTGATTTAAAAAAAAAAACAAAAAAAACAACAACTTTCAATTCTGATATCAGTAAATTACCTGGGAGTGTAATTTGAACATCTAGTGATTGGCTTTTACAAGCACTAGATGGCTGTTTTGCATGGGGTAAAGTAACCATGGATTTTGTTTTGAGTCACTAAACCTGAGTCACATCATCAGTTATGCCTTGCAGCCAGTCGTGACGTAGCCGGTGCTGCTTTGTTTTCAAACTGAGACTGCAGCAAGCACTCTGAATTTGATGTCTGCTTTGCTAGGCTGGATAAAAACATGGCTAGATGCAGTAACTGCATAGGTGATTTTCTGTAAATGAGGCAACAACTCAAATATAAGGAAAGTGTAAAAATGAGAAACTCATGGGTAAGAACATGGTGAAAAGGTAAACACAAAAACCTACAAAAAGACAATATTTGTGTTGGAAGGGAAACATAACTGGAAACCAAAGTCATTTCTAATCTCCTTTGATGTCATCATCCTTGCTGGCAGTTATTACAGTTTCAGTTGAGGCATCAAAAGAGAAACCCCTCGTAAACATATGAAAGTTTCCTTCTGTCCCTTGCCTTCTCCTTCATTCTTGATTTGCTGCTCTGCTACCAGGAGCTCATTCAGCTCTTATTCCACACATGAGATTCTGTGGTCCAAAATGTATCTGCAGTCATTAATGTTATGCTCACAAATGTGCAGACCCACAGGGAATTAAATTTAAGATCTCAAGATCTCATCAGTGACCAAAACAGAAACTTGTGGCTCATTCCAGGCATCAGAAGTTACATGCAGTTAAACTATAAACAAGAGACTGTGAATTAGACCTAATGAAAGTGGAACATTTATAACATTATAGAACAATCCTATAACCAAATTGTATGGATTTGTTATCTTAAATAAAATGAACAAATAAATAATAAAATAAAAAATAATTTGCCTTTAATAAAATACCTTTTGTGATAATCACACAAAATGATTTCAAAAACAGCTCTTTTTCACCTCAGAGACATCTAAATTATCTTTAAGTTTAGCAAAAAGTAAATAATGGAGGACCTTGTAGTAATGATTTGTTGAGTGTTTATGAGATCCTAGTGTCAGCTCCTCTAAGTAAGCTCATAACATGGTGTTTGTGATTATAGACTGAGCTTGTTAAGTAACGTGCAGACAAGTCAACCTTTGGCGTGGTCAGAGAGATATCCCTCCAGAGCTTTATTCAACAATCTAAGGCCATAACAAGTGATTTTAATTTTTTTTTACTTCTGTCTAGATCCCTACAGTAAATGTTCTCAGGTGTCCTTCCCCGTACCTGCTGAACCTGTTGCAGAACCAGATTAAAAACAATGGCCTATCAAGGCTGGAAAATCCCAGGGCCCCCTAGTAACAGTCAATTAAAGTGAACTGTTCTTGTCATGGCTTAGACAGTCTCCTGATTCTGACCTGTCCAGTGTCGCCTAGTTAAGAGTCTTTCAGTGTGACCTACCTTCTGTCTCAGACTAACAACAACCTGACTTGTTCACAGATTACAGATTAAGAATTAGACCCGGTGAGGTTATTCACTTACCTAGTTTGTCTGTTTTCAATTTTGCATTGCTTCAAATCTAGTACAGTTGAATGAAACTGATGATGAATGAAAAACCAATGCTAAAGTTTTCTTCTTGATAGCCTACATGCTTAGTTTATTAACAGATTGTGTTTTTTCCTCCTTTTTTCCCCTTTGTCTTTGCTGTCAAGATAACAGTTGGCACAAGTGCAATTTGCTCTGGCCCTTGTCTGAACTTTGTATGTTTTGTTGTGCCTGGCCTCCTTTTAGTGAAGGTTATATGCTCCCTTTGCACTGGGCACAGGCAACTGCACAGTAATATCAGGGTTCACAAGCCTGCACATGCCAGCATTGTTTAAAGGGGATCTCTGTGATTTAAAAGTTATTTTATGTTTTAATTTCAATGAATAAGGTGGCTAAAAAGACCCATGAGTAAAAGGTAAAAACATATTTATATGAAATCAAAAGTGAAAAGAGAAAACATTTAGCTCATACTTGCACTTAAAAGTATAGCTCTTCTCCAGGTGGGTTTGAAATTGATTCATACTAATCAGCAAGTTTTGTCCTCAGTGAGTTACTGGAGGTCTGATCTTAAAAGGCATTCTGTCCAAGAGATTGTTAATGCAGTGCCTGTCTCTCTTCTTACATATGACAACATGTGTTCTTGGTCGTGGGATACATGACCTGAGAGATGCTGATAGGAGGGTTGTCTCATACCAAACATTCCACTGCTTTATAAATAAATACAGTTTGGGCACAGTGCTCATGTTACACTGGCTTCATACTTATACCTTTTTATTATGTCTCTCTTTTTCCAGCAAATCTGTACAGTCTAAAGTGGAAAACATTTTGGTGAGTATTCTTAATAGCAGAAATCTATAAATTACTGTTTTCATGTTTCCCTTTAATATCTGCTCTGTTATTTTTTAAATGAGTGCTCAAAATACTTTGTCTTTGATAAGATAGCATTGTGGGGAAATTTGTTATTCTGACTGACTGACGTGTCTCACTTCCAGCAGTTGAGGTTATATACCATGCACTTGTCAGTGCCAATCACACATATGCTGTAATTTTCTCTTTCACCACATAGGTAGTTTGAACGTATTGCCACAAGTTTCTGTGACTGACTTGCTACTAGTAATGTTGATGTTATCTCAAGAGGTGACCCTGTGGTCAGAGTTGTGGCTAATTGTCCACGCAAGCAGGTAGCTAAAGAATAGCAGCTAGCAGGGTCAGCTAATGGCTAACATTTTAAGCCACAAAAAAATTGCTAAAAATGTTTAAACCAAGCACAACAACATGCAACAACAATAATGTATTCCAAAGCTTATCGCTGCCATCAGACCTGGAGCTGTTTTGCTAACTGAAAAATGCCACCTGCATATTGGATGGGGACTGTTCACCTATCACTGTACCTATCAGTTCGACTAGCAGTTCCAAGAGGGAAAATTGGATGGCAATACATCCATGTTATTCATGACTCCACCCACGTATTACTCCACCCACAATTTGCAAATAAATTCAGAGTCCATAGTTTTGAATCATGAACCTTAACATTTTTAATTGGGCTGCATCAGGCCTGAGGATTCAGTGTTATTTTTGGGATACGGGCTTAGAAAATGCACATGCTGTTTAGGGTTGGACAATTGCAGGCTTGACATGTTCGGGCAAATATCTTGTCAGGCCCAAATTGTCAGGCCAGATTAAAACTCTACAATGTGTATGTGTTCATAAATGCACTGTTAACACCACCAGTGTTTTAAAGCAAAATAAAAACTCATGAAAGAGCAAAAATAGGAGTTTATTATGCATTACTGAGAACACACAGCATGCAGGAATAGACAACCCAAGTTAACAGACATGAAGTGTGCTGAGCTGGAAGTGTGTCTCACTAAAAAGGGCTAATGACATCTTCTGAACAAAAGAAATGATTTTACAACGGTTGCATGCATGGCCTTCAAATGTAGCCCACAGAAAAAAAAGAATTGCCCAGTCTTATTGCCCCTAATTTTAAACGGGATAATCCTTATTGTTTAGAGCCATTTGTATTTACCTCTCTTCCCCATGGCTAAGGCTGCTCAATGAGTGTTAACTTTAGCCAGTGATGAGCTGTGGTTCCCTAGTAACAAAGAAGTGAATAGAAAAGATGGAGGGAAGAACATTTATTCTTAGAAACCAATTGAAAAGGGTAAAGAGCACTGAATGAGGGCGTGTGTTGGCATTGTGTGTATGTACATTCCACATAACAGACTGTCTGTACGCTCACCATGCAGAGGCCAGTCCTCAGGGAAGGGTTAACAGCAGGGGATTTGAGTTCACCTCACAGGCTGCTGTCACACAGATTCCCCAGGCCTGCCAAATACTGTCTGGCTCTGTGTATCTTCATCCATGGATGTGTGCACATGCTTGTGTGCCTGTGGCTGTGCATCTTTATTAATGCAGTAGTCTCCCCCTCCCACCTCCTTCCCATATCTTTATACAGCTATCACTTTAGAGTAAGTGTAAAACTTTGTCTGTAGTCCTCACTTACTGTTTGGACACATTGAGCATGAAACATGAGTATGGAAGCAGTGTTATTCTCAAGATGCAGTGTGAATTAGATATGATATTGTTAGTGCATTATTGTTTTACAGTAAAAAATTAGCCGCTCCTTAAACTGCCGCCAGGTGCACATGTGCAAACAACAGAGTTTTCATCCCCGCAAAACAGAGTTGCATTGAGTCGACCCTCTCATCCTCTCTGAGAACGTCCAACTGTGCAGCAGCCAGACAAGGACATGTGAGAATCTCCACACCTGCCTGTTGCCTCTCACTGTGGACAGCTCCTGAGCAGGAGAGAGATCACACCTATCAAGGAGTTTCAGAGCCAGCGCTGTGTGGAGCCCAACTATGGGCGGTCAGGCCGAGCGGTTCTGAGAATGGAGAGCAGTAGCCATTCCAGTGGCATTTGCAGCTGGGCGCAGTTTGGCATGGAGCAGTTGCAAACCGTACCCAACATGCTTTTCTCAGCACAGCTAGCTGATGGCGCTCAGTTCAGCAGAACTGCTCTAATTGGATGGCTTACAGACAGGTTTTCACTTATTGGTTTCATAGTTACATCACTTAAGTGAGTCCATCCTGGGTTTAAACATTCCTCCTCACTGGTCTCTACATACGCCTCTAGATCCTTCATTTCATCAGCCAACAGAATGAAACACAACAACAACTGTCACGTTACATAACGTACGGGATTCCGTCGCTGACCAACTGCGTCACTGCTGTCGTCACTGTAGTTTTTCTTAGGTCCCTCCTAGTCCTAATTTGAGCTGCGCAACAGATGGAAACTGTAATTGTTAATGAGTCCATGACAGTGCAGTGGAACCACGGTTTCCGCCCGACTATGATGATTTGTTTGTTCAGACTGTACTTGCATTTGCTCATATATCCACACTGGTTGTCATAGTTATGACGCAGGGGTGCCTGTGCTGACATGTGCATGACAGTTGTTTTGGTTACAACCGGTTTAAGGTAACAAAATGGAGATTTCATAGTGGATTATTCTTTTCTTTACTCTATATATGAGCAGTAGCAATAGCAGTAAGATTGATAATGAAGGAGACAGCTTTTGATGAAGACAGGTGCCGTGTGGGATGTGATGAGACAAAAAGCCAACATGAAACTGATCTGGCTGTTCAAACTTAGTCCCCTGTGAAGAAATGCAATTTGAATATTATTTGAAGGTACATAGAAATGTGGTTTGAATCCAATTGGAAAAAATCTGTTTTCGTGTGGCATTTTGCTGTTGCTGCCTGTGAGGAACTCCTAAACCTTGTAAAGAGAATCCAGCTGAGTACCAAACCTCATTCAGGAGGAACAACGCAGATTTCATCCTGGTCAGGGAACACTGGACTAGCTTTTTACCCTTTTGCTGTTAATCAGTTGGTTATGGAAATTTGCCAATCATGTCAATCAATCATCTGTATTTGTGGATTTGGAAAAGGCTGACAACCATGTTCCCCACAGCATCCTGTGGTCAGGTATAGGAATATGGGGTGTTGGGAGATGTTTAGTCTGTATACGCTCAAAGCGAGAGCTGCGCTTGCATTCTTGGCATTAAGTCAAGCACGTTTAAGGTGGGCATCAGACAAGGATGTGCCTTGTTCCCTCTCCAGTTTGTGCTATTCATGGACACGATATCAAATTGCAGCCAAAGTGTATGGTTCACAGATATCAGGGTAGCATCTCCACTGATTATGGATAATGTCTCTCTGGCTTAACTGGACAAGTAAAAGGTGGAAAAAAGCAAAGAACCTCGTTCTTGTTTGGGTATGGTGATCCGTACCGTTTTTTGTTTTTGGGATCTAGGCCTATAGTACTATGTCCACTCAAGAATGTGCAGAGCCATGATGCAAAGTTCTCCCTACCAGCGTTACAGAGTATTTCTTGGTGCTAAACACTGGTTGCTGCCTTCTAATCCAGGAGACTTTAAAATGTTCCATCCCCACCATATCATGTGTCCTTCTCCCTTTGAAGAACGGTGTTAGAAGAGTTGCTGACTGTTGCTCAAGTCCTTGCTATCTCTCACGTTGACGATGGGTTAGCACTGTCCATCCATGCTAGTGTGTGTGGTGAATGTGAATGAATGTGAGAGAGATACAAGATTGGACACATTTCTTAATGCCCATGTTTGTGTTTTTTGTTTATGTGTTAGAAAATGATCCATAGCATTTATGTTTAGTTAAAACTGCTTTGATCTGTTGATTCATAGCCACCAGTTTTTCTCAGCTGCCTCTGCCATAACCTAATAAATCAAAACAAACTAGGCTACTGCTCTTCTTTAAGTAGTAATTCCAGTACACCACCAGCCAGTGCAGTAGCACTGCCCACTTCCGACAGCCACTTTGGGTTGGTTTGGCCATCTGAGCTGCTGTAGAAAAATGGCAGGAAGGAAGATGGCAGCCCACGTAAAACCAAGATCAGTGCTTATGTAAGACTTAATCTAACTTCATGAAAATACCACAAGTCTTCATTTCTGTTTTTGGTGCACTAGTTAAAAGCATGTTTATGAATACTATATCCCATTTCTGTCTTTGACTCAATTAAAATTGTACACACTGTACCTTTAAATATTCATTACTCACGGTGACTAAGATTTGCCAACACTTACTGAAACTGATTGTGGTTATATTTGATCATGATTTGTTATTTTTCATTATCAGCAAGGACTCCCACTATCTTTGCAGCTTTGGACAAGGAAAACATCAAGAAAAATAATTTTGTTCTATCAAATTCCAAGATTGTTTTATTGACATCTTTTTCAGTTACTTGGATTAAGTTCAGTGCATTGTACTGAACAGGCCTGCTTATATGTCATTACTGTTACATTTCTACTAAGGACAGTTGTTTTCACTATTACTGTAATAAGGGCAAGTATGCTTTTGATCAGCCTCTTTGGAAACTAATACATGGCTCATCTGCATTCTGCACAAGGAGATGTTCAGTCTGATTCATGCATTTCACTGTTCTGCTTTCACTGTTGACGAGAGTCCTTCCTGGTTAAGTTTTAGCTCTGTAATTATAACAAACAAACCTCTGCCCTTAAAACAGTGAAGGGAAATTATATTTTAGGTGAATTAGAAGCCCATAAATTATTAAGTTTGTCTTTTTGTTTCCTGTCTTATTGTTTATAGCAAGATGTCGAGAAGTTCTCAGATGTTGAAAAACTCTACCTCTACCTTCAGTTGCCTTCTGGTCCCAGCAATAGCACTGATAAAAGGTAAACATACACTTGTGTTTTTCATAGAAATATGATCTTGATATATACCCATGGGCATG
>OMLF01010090.1:38955-85431 GCA_900302615.1 Holocentrus rufus
GTATGACATAATGTTCAATTATTGCTGGCGGTGTACAGTTTTGCCATTGTCTGAAAGTCTTTATGGTGTAAATAATATAAATTGTAAATTGCAATTGCTCAAATGGGTTTTCTATTTTTTGAATCACAATTGCATTTTCAGGATTTTGATATGCTGGTGATGAAACAAAAGCCAGCTATCATACACACAACATAGTGTCCATCTACCCCCTTGATATAAATACTACCATAGATATTTTTACCTCCCACTGGTCAACATCTTCAGACCTTTCTCTTGGTACTGGTTTAACGCTAAATCAAAACGAAGTGAGAAGTCTGGGCTCATCAGCCTTGGCAATTCACATTTGCTCATGTCTGTCTGTGTACACACACTTCACAGGAAGACATTTCATGTGCACAGAATTCCAACTAGCAGTGATTGCCAAATTTTAATCTATAATCCACATCTTTTCTCAGTGACCAGAGTGCCATGTCATCAAGCCGCACGCAGCAGATGCACGCATTCAGCTGGATCCGTAATCACCTAGAGGAACACCCAGAGACCTCGCTCCCCAAACAGGAGGTCTATGATGAGTACAAGTAGGTTTAACAGTGAACCCACAGACTGAAGCCAAAAGCAGTTAAAATTACAAGTACAGTTTCATTAATATAAATGATCTATTGTTTTTCTAGCTTTATACTTCACTATTTGTCAATGACATTCAGCTTTGCATGTATAACATCTATTCATGTTTTGAGTTCCTTTCTCCTTTAAATTAGTGCCAGCTAAAGCATCAGTATAAATAGATGCAGCAAGCATGGGAATCACTGAGCACCATGTGTTGGTAATATTAGAATGGAAAGTCTGAGACAGTCATTGAAATGCTGTGGCACTGTTATGTAACTGTCTTTTTAACTCTACTCACAACCAGAAATACAGTGCCCTCCAGAAGTGTTGGCGCCCCGAGGATAGACAGGGGATGAGGCTTTTAAGAAAGTAATGTGCTGCGCTCCACTAATGAGCTGTACTCCAGAAAATTTATGAAATCATAAAAGTTAATGAAAACAGTTTTTACAAATGGTTTTCAGCCTTTGGTACAAAACCTATTGAAGTCTAACTAAAATTGTTGTTGAGCAAAATTTCTTTTTTTTTTTTTACTGCTAACTTGAATCTGGTGTACAGTGGAGCAAAAGTTCTGGTTGTGGTTGCAAACTGAGGAGCGGGAAGCAGCAACTGTGATTGCTACCCTTGAATACATGATATACTACACTTTTTACAAGGTAGCCACCAGAACCCTAGATAATCTATAATCTATATGACCCATTACTGTGCTTCCACTTCATAATGTGAAAAAACAATATTGGGTTTCAGTGGGGACTTCCCTGAGGACTACTGGACTTCAAATATAGATATATAAATTTAATACAATAAGTGGAATTTTATCAAGCAAAGCTAGCTTTGCCCTGAAAGGTACAAATTATTGTGATAAATTTTGTTCATTTAAAAGATTTTTGTATTGTTCTTATATTACTAATCTGATGGTTTATTCTGTTTATTCATCATGTCTTTTAGGAGCTACTGTGACAATCTCAGTTACCACTCACTGAGTGCTGCAGACTTTGGAAAGATGATGAAAAATGTCTTTCCGAATATGAAGGCGCGTCGACTTGGCATGAGAGGCAAATCAAAATATCCTTTACTGGAATGGATTGTAACAATCTGGCCTCTCTCTGGACTCCGGTCACGGACCATCTGCTGTTGCAGTTCATAAACTGTCTAAAAATAGATGTGAAATGAAATCAAATAAAGTCCCCCTGTGCCTCTACAGCACTAGCATAGTACAGAGCCCCTTAGAGGGAGTCACTGTGATCTTGACCTTCACAACGCATTTGTGAATCACAATTTTTTTTTCAGTGACGTTGCAGTGCCAGACTTAGCATATCCATGACCTTCAGTGAGATTACTGAAATTATTATGGTGTAAAGTAAGGTCATAGCTTACTTATTTTAATGAGTTAGGGTGCAGAGCATTTTAAAACGGTTACATGTACGCACATTTTATTTTTATATTAAACGTGATTCTTTTCAAAAATAGGCCGAACTTTGTTTATCCTTGTTGCGAGGGTATGTGAAATGCAATATGCCGGTCTGTAAAACCAGTTGAATTTATTTCTCTTTCATGCAGCTGTCTGTTTCAGATTGTTCCAATGACTATATAATTGATTGATTTTTAAATATTAGTGCCTCTGTTTGTTTAATTTAGAGTATATTATATTATTAAAAGTACTTATAGTTAACATTTCTAACTATTGTACTCTTAGTTGCTCTCCAGCAAGGTGTTAAAATAATAAAGATTGCAATAGATTGAGTACCACAGTGGTAGTAATTGCCCCCACCCCCCCTTCCGAACTTGAATCTCATCTAACTCAAAAGGTTATGTAACATTTTTAATAGTGAAATCATTTGACTTACTGCAGAGAAACTAACACAAAACCACTTTGAATTATTTTGGGGCAATGTTGGTCTCAACTTAAAAGCTTGAAGAGGGAGGTGAAGTTAACGGAGTGTTGCAGGTCTTCCAGCAGCAGCAGTTTGTAGGTGGGTGATGACTGTGTCACCCTCTTGTCAGAAGGCTCTTCATCAGTTCCCATTGAGAGTTTACCCTCAGCTCCAAGACACTCATCTCTCTGTGTCCTGCTGCTGAAAAAAAAGCTGTCATGAGGAACAGTTGATAAAGCTTTACACAATTTGGTTACAATAGCCTTGATCATAAAGTTATTGTTTGATATCAAAAATAGCCAGCTCAGGACCCAATCACCAATTTGATGCCAGTATTTTTTTAAGAGTGAAAACTAGCTTTATGGTGCTTGCATGCTTCTCAGCTGCAATAATATTGGCAAGAAATTGTTTTTTTCCTGTGGCAGTGCACACTATCTCCTACTATTGCTACTAATGAACTCATGTCAAGCAAGTCAGAGTAAAAAATAGGACTTTCAAAATTAAGCCCTTGATTGATTGACAAAATTGGCAGAACTATTTTTAACTATTTTTATTTTTAGTTAACACAGTTTATGAATGGGATTACACCCATAATGTCTTACCAACATGAGATACATGTAATAAAAATGACTCATCTTTATCATGAAATCATGCAAATGCAAACTTTACTAACTGAAAGACACTGTTCGATCCCTTGTTACTGTTAGACACTGTTGCTCTGATAGTGTTTAATGTTCAAGCAATCTATCATCTCCATCTACAGGCCAGTGAGGGTTACCACCACAGGTCTGAGCACGAGAGATTCATTTATCAAACAGCATCAATAGCTGGCCCTTAATGATAACTTCCACAGTCAAGTCAGAACTGTGCAGTTCAGCACTCGCTTAACAAAATGTTAGTTACCAACATGTCAAGATCGAGTAATATGGAAATATTTTTAAGTACACTTCTGACATAGCTGTTTTGGATATTATTAAATATATTTATTGTTGACTATGTATGCAAAGCTGAAACACTGATAAAGACTGCTGCAGCTGAAACACAATGATTTTACATATTAAGCTCTACCTTTTCCAAAAGTAGCCGTTTTTTTTTATTCCTTTGGCTCTATTTTTTTGTTCATGCACCCTAGAAAATCAGCAAATTTTGCAACAGGGAAAATTTGGTCATTTGTGTATATCTGCTGGCAAATCCTCCAGCAGATATCCATGTTACACTGACAGCATACATTCATGTGTGGAACACCGTGTTTCTGACCTTAACCCCAGGTTACATATTGCTATAGTGGACTAAGGAAGAGGGCCTTTGTTCACATGCCGTCATTACCCAATCTGGATCTACATAAATCAGGGGATGGGGTAAGTGTCTTTCCATGTTATTATCTTAGAGTTATCCGGCAGGTATGTTCAAGCATCATTTATTTATATTCTTATCATATTCTTATCTACCATTATACTAAAATGAATCATTATTCTGTGATGCAACATACACAATATATGTGACCACATGTCTGTGTTGTGCAGCACCAGTGTGACGTCTCAGAGTCACCAGGCCAACTCAGCAACATAAAGGAAGAAGTGCGATCTGCAGCTTGTGGTCTGGTGTGTGAGTGGGCCCAAAAGGTGCTGAGTCGCCAGTTTGATGCTGTGGAAGACCTGGCCCGCTTCTTAATCAACAGCCACTACATTAGCAACAAGTCTGTGGCAGCTCTCACTATTATGACCGGCACAGCAACAGGTAAGAGATGGTCTTCATCATCTGTGTGCCTCGTAAAGAGGTAAATGGTGGAATCTGGTGTTAGTCGCCTCTTCCTGCTTTAACTATATTAAGTGATTGTCCAGTGAGTTGTTGCCTTGTCAGTGACACAGAAATCATTACTTATCCAATATCAGAAGTATATGATTATTTATTTGAATCACTGTGCTTCCTTTCTGCAGGGGTTAAGTCTCCACAGCCAATCTCAGCATTTGTCCCGACTGCGGAGGCTAATTCCTTCCAGCCCCAAGCGACAACCCTGTCCTCACCTTCCATCGATGCAAAGCAGCAGCTGCAGCGGAAGATTCAGAGGAAGCAACAGGAACAGAAGCTACACTCCCCCTTACCTGGAGAGGGCCAGGCCAAGCGGGCAGATGAGGGGATTCCTGGAGCAAACTCAATCCCAACAGTCAGCCCTACGGTTAACTCACCTCAGCCGGCCATAGGCATCGTGGTAGCTGCTGTCCCCAGCCCCATCACGGTAAGCAAGCAGAGCTTTTCAGTTTCAGAACTGCCTTTTCTTAAAATTAGATTACATTATTGCAGCTACTCTTTTGTGTAATCCATTCAGTGGGAGAACAAAAGTAATACTCAAAGACCTATCCTGAATCAATTGATTAATTTCTTTGGATGTGAATAGGGAACTTTCCAGTTGTGTTTGTCTCCCTCTTGTGGCAGTAAATTAATTGCTGCAGGAAAAAATACACTTGTGGAAAAATACACTTGTGGGTTGTTTTCAATATTCAAGTGCAAAGAAAAAAAATCTGAAAAAAAAGTTTGAGAGAGTCATGGAATCATCAGATTAGGTTATCAGCCATGCAGTAATTTCAAGCATACAATTTCAGTAGAAATTGTTAATCACAATCAGAATCAGAGTCAGAATACTTTATTGATCCCCGTGGGGAAATTAAATCAGTTGCAGTTGCTCCCATTGTAGATAATAGAATAGAAAAGTGCAATAGACAACAATGTTAAAGTTCAGCTGTGCACCATCAGTTCGAATGTTGTCAGACATCAGCTGTGCAATGTCCACAATAATGTAAAATACAGGGAGTTTTATCAGATAATAGGCTTAACATTCATTGCGTGAACTTGTCTGGCATTAGACTGAATGTGTGAAATGTATATGTAAATGTTCCACACTATAACTTTAAAACTAAGTGAAATCTAAAGTATATAATTTATCTAATACATAAACAGCAAGAAAACTATACGAGCTGTCAGCACTGACATTATAGGCAGCACCGGATTTTCAATTTTCACATAATTTTAAATTTATGTGAAAACTCTTAAACTTACTGTATGAAAATGGCCTCAACTGCTGCAAGTATGCAAAGCAAAGCAGCTTATCTGAGGCCTTGTTTTTTTAAACTGACTTGCAACTGTCCCATTTTCTTGATGTTCCAAATATGCAGGTACAGAGAAGCAATCAGCTGTTGTCCCCCAGTCCAGTGGGAACAGGGGAGAGCAAAGTGCTGCCTTTTAACTTCCAGGTGGTGACACAGCCAGTCCAGCCTGTGAAACAGAGCCCCAAAACTCCTCAAAACATTCTAGGCAGTTCAGTGGGGGACCGCACAACTCGGCAGCGCTACACCCAGATCTTACCCAAGCCCTCGGCCACAAGTGCTATCACTTTGCGCACGCCCTCCACCATGATCATCGCCAACAGTCCCATTAAGACTGTGATGCCGACATGTCATGTCAGCTCAGTCAATGTGGTCAAGATGACAGCTATATCGCTTGCACCCAACAGCAGCAATACCACCACCTCCCTCACCAACACCATTTTACGCCCTGCTTCTGCTGGCATTAGCAGTTGTGGAGTTGCAGAGGACATCAGGCCCGGTCCAAAGATGAGGAGTGGGTCTGCTGCTCCCATTCTGGCCCCTGTGGCCAGGCCAGGGAGGGCTACGAATGCCCAAAACATCGATGTTGAAATGGAAGTTGAAGCTATACATAAGAACAGCCAAGGCCAAAGTCCTAGCAGTCTCAACTTCACTCAAGGAGGAACAGTAGCAAATAGGACTGGAGGGGCTATGCCTAGAGCTGCCAGCGTGCCCATACCTCAAATTAAAGGCTCCTTAGGACTGGAGGTGACATCTTGTACTAAATGTAATGGAAACCCCTCTTCAAGCATTAACACTGTGGCAGCTTCAGACAGCAGCAATAATAGCACAAATAATGAAAGCACTTTGCACTTGACGGCCTCCACTCAAAATACCAGCACTGTCTCAAATCTGAATGCCAGCACGGCGCCTTCATTTGGGGGAAGCAGCTATGGAACACTACCCAAGGAAGGTTTCTTGTCCACCAAAAGCCTCAGGAAACGCTCAGGCCTCAGTCCAGAGCCTCAGCTCTCTCCGGTCAAGAGGGTTTTCGTCCCCCAGCAGCCAGCAGGGGGCTCTGATGACCTTGGATGTGAGATAAGTGCCATGGTGAGTAACGCCCTCAGGCCTGGAGCTACAGTTAGACCTGAAAGTGCACCAGCCATTGGGAAAGTAGCCGTGAAAATAAACTCTGGTGTGTCCACCCAAGCCCTTGCACTCTCTAATTCTTCCTTTAGAACCAGTGGCTTCCACACTGTTGCCAAAACACAGAGCTCCATGCAGAGGAAAAACATCTCCACTGTTATGGAAACTAGCACCTCAGTCAGTCATGCACTAATACAACAACAGCAGCAGCACACAATGGGTTATGTGCAAGCTATACCTAATAACCCTGACATCCATAAACATGCAGTTATGAGTGACCTTAGGAGTTCTGTCTCAACTAAAGAGCAACTGGAAGGAGCTCAGCAGACCTACGTCCAGTCGATGGAGGAGGCAGATCATAAGCAAACGTCATCTACCCCGGCCATAGAGCCCCTGGATTTAATGGGTCAGGCTCCATCCTCCGGCCAGCTCCCTACGCAGACAGATATGGACTACTTTTCCTTTGATGATGATGTAACCCAGGATAGCATTGTAGAGGAGCTGGTACAGATGGAGGAGCAGATGAAACTTAACAACCTGCAGGAGTTCAACAGTTGTGTTACGCTGCAAAGCCAGCAGGCGGTAATGCAGAGCAAAATGATGTCCTCCAGTCAGACCGCGGCCACTTTCTACCACTCTGCAAACAGCAGTAGCAACCCGATTCAAACTCCTACCCCCACCCCGACGCCCACTCCCACGCCCACCTCTGAAATGATGGGAGGAGTCCAAAGTCTGACCAGAGAGAGTCCCTGCTCCCGCATCGCCTCTACGACCCCAGTGGACAGCGCCCTGGGCAGCAGTCGTCATACCCCAATTGGCACACCACACTCCAACTGCAGTAGCACTGTACCCCCCAGTCCAGTGGAGTGCAGGAACCCCTTTGCATTTACACCCATCAGCTCCAGTATCACTGGTTACCCTGACAACAGTACCGTCTCCTGCAGCCCTGTCAAACCTATGCAGAGGCCAATGGCCACCCATCCAGATAAGACCAAGCTGGAATGGATGAATAGCAGTTATAACAGTAGCTGTGGGAGCTCAAACAAATCAAACAATGGAATGGGAATCCTCCCCAGCTATCAAGGCCTGATTGATGACCACTTCCAAAAGCCCCACGCCTTTGCAATCCCTGGCCAAGCCTGCCATTCTCATGCAAGACACCATGACAACCATTTTGGACGCCTGACCCCCATCTCCCCTGTGCAGCAACAGGTAGCCAGCATGGCTAACATGACCCGGCAAGAGGGTTTTGCTGTTCCTGCCCCTCTGGATAATAAAGCCACAAGCACTCCCACTACAACTGCAACTTTCCGTTGCCGCAGCGTGAGCCCTGCTGTGCGTCAGCGAAACCTGAGTGGGAACACAGGAACCGCTGGCCTTCCCAATATCCCCCGGACAGTGGTGTCTCCCTTTAACTCTCCCGTGACACCTGAGGTGTTAAACATTTTTGCCAACAGCCAGGCAAATCTTGGTGTAACCAGCATGGCTCAGAGGAGCCGCTCTGTGCCACTCAACATAATGATGCAAACTGAGGTGCTACCCATGCAGGGCCAACAATGCAGCAACAAAAAAATCACCAGTGTACTCCTGAATAAGATGGATGGTGACCATGACACTGTGCGGGGCCTGGGCATCAATAATTTATCCTCCAGCTATACCGCACGGATGAATCTCACCCAGATCCTGGAGTCTGACCCCAGCCTTCCCTGTAGTGATGACCACCACACCTTGATGAGCTCCACTGACACCACCAGCAGCTACAAGTTCCAGAGATCAAACTACCTTATGGAAAATAGTATGAATAAACAAATGATTCTCTCTGCAGGTGACAGCCAAGTACAGTCAGCTCCTGGACAGCAGCATCAACAGCAGGGCCAGACTATGTTGCTAGCTCTGAACCCTCAGCAGCTGCAGCAGCAGCAACAACAGCAACATCAACAGTTGGATTTCAGCACGACTGTTAAAGACCTCGTATCTGACAGTAGCCTTACTCCTGGCAACCAGCTCATGGAACAGGTGTCAGAGCTAAATACTGGGGGGTCAGAGTTCCCTGGTGAAATCAGAATGACATCCGAGCTCTCCAGCAGCATCAGCGACCTGAACACTTTGGATACAAACCTTCTGTTTGACCCCAATCAGCAGCCAGGGCAGTATCAAGATGCTACGCCTGAGGAACTGATGAATGATCCACTGTTTCAGCAAATATGTAGCGAGACGGCCCATTCAAGTGGACTAGACTGGCTAGAAAGCAAAGATCATCCCACTGTTGGTTTAATGGGTTGAACATACATTTTATTTTATGTTTATCGTCTTCGTGTGTGGTTGCTTTTTGTTTATTTGTTAATTTATTGTTCAAGCACTCACATTGTATTTTATAATGCAAAACTGGACACATGATGGTTGTCCAGTATAAGTGCCAGGCTGAATTGAAATGATCGCTTTGCAAATATGCTGAAACACTCTGAATCAAATGCTGGTCATTTCCCTATTTTCAGAGAATATAACTTCATACTGTTTATTGAAGAGCAATTTAAACAAGTAGACAGAGGTACTTTACTTTAAGAAAATCAAAGGAACCTAATCTACTAATTTGTATATGCATGCTTCATTTTTATTTTTTAATGTTTCATCTGATGGTCAGTGATTGGAAGTTTGTTAAACAGGGCTATGAATTACTCAGTGTCATAACTGAACGTTTTTGTTGTTGTTTTTTGTAACTTGTTTTATGAAACAAGATACCATTAATAAGCCATTTGTAGCAATATTTCCCACTTTCATTGTATATAACTCTTTGCTAGTTCATGTACTATTTCATAGGAGTCTAGTTTAGGCGTAAGATGCAAATTTGAAGGCAAATTAAAATACATGCACTGTTTACCCAAATAATATATAATAATAGCTTGAAAATGTGGGCTGGCACAATGCAGGGTCACTGAAAGCAACTGGAAGTATAACATTATTTAACAGTGACAGTAACATATTTTGTGATCTAAAAGGGCAATCAATACATTGATGGATATCATATAATTCAGAAATTATATGTTCACAAAATTTGGCACACATGAGCAAGTAGTAAGGTGAATTTGTGTTAAGTTTCAGGGATCGTCAGTTGTCAAAGTGGTTACAATGCGTTTTCCTTAGCTCAACAAAACTGCATATTACAGGTATAAACCAAGTTTTTGGAAGATTAAGCTATTGGTCACTTGGGTACTCCAGGCCAACACTTTAGCATATATTATGTTGAGTGATTTAGCAACTAGCATTTTCCAATAACGCAGCTTTTAGTAATAAAAGGTTATTGTTGTGTTTGTGCAGCTTTGAGGTTGTGTGAACAGGATTAACCCCTCTGAGATGCCAGATTGTATTGAGATTGGACATAAGAGCATGTGCATATTTATTGGTACAAGTAGATACCAGGCAATCACACCTCAGCTTTTGGTTGCCAAAACTGACACTTTGGTTGCCATATTTTCATGGATTATATTTAGAATGATTAAGTCTCCCTTGCAAATGAGATTCTGATCCCAGGTTAAACCAAATATTTAATATTTGCATGTGAAGCAATTTTGCCCATTGAACTATTACATGACTATCTTTCATTATATTTACTATTACTACATTTTGCTTTGTGTGGCTCACCTGTTGTTAACTTTCTGATGAACTGCAAATTGGCAGGACTGGCCAAGACTGCCTTGGGCATGTTGACTTCTGAAAGAAAATCAAATATGCAAAATCTTAAATTGTGGCAGTGTCATATTCAGTTTTAGACAATACGGCTTTAGCAGTGTGCACAAATAAACCAAATAATGCTGTGTGGCTTGCAGTCATGAGGCAGGGTGACATGGGTTTATGGTTTCAAAGATTGAAGTTACTCTACTGATACTCTTAAAACTGGCTTTCCTGTAGCTAGTGTTAACTGCACAGTTAACTGCACATGGACGATGATGTAGCCCCAGTTGCCATTAACATTTTTCTCATTTAGTTTTTTTTTCTTACACAGAAAAAGTGGCTGTAAACAGAGGCAAACAGACAGCGCCAAATAGTAGACAATGGCCCAAATCAGTCACCCATGATCACTCAACATACTGGTGGCTGAAGTGTTAGCATAGAGCACTGGAGCAAACAACGGAAATGAGCTGATAATAAATGAATAGTAGGTATTTATATAACAAGTGCCAGCTTTGGCATGGATGTATTAGGTCCAGAGACATGCATTGTTCTTGCCCTGAGATGCTGTGTTTTAAAAGAAAAACAAGCCTTGATTAGGTTTGATAAGGATTCGTACAGCACTGAAAGTATCTTCATGGATATTCTTCTATGGGCTATCTATGGGGACCAGCAGGGTGTTTCACACTGAGCACTGAATTGTGGGATACCTTTCATGCTGGAACGCTACAGTTTTTACCACTGAAGAACGATGCAGGCTCGAGGAAATGCAAATGCTCCTGCTCACCTCACAGAAGTTAACCACTTAACCTCAATTTATTTAGCTGCCAACCTGGGTATTTGGGGAACCCCCTAAAAAGGGAAAGAACTTGGAAGAAAAAAAAAATTTAACTAAGAATGGAGTTCACCCCTGACGTAGGGACTTCCTGCACTGTCAGTGTTAAAGTAGCTAAAATAATTTTACTCACCACAGACGAAAATTTACTTACTTGTAAAGCATACAAGGGACTGTCCTACTGACATCTTAAACCTCAATTTACCTTATGGAAAACCATGTTTATTTAGTGCCTTTTTGATATGAAGGCATATATCATTTTGTGAACATGACTGATACGATAAACAAAAAAGGTCTTTTTAGGATGAAAGGGAAAGGAAATAAATTAAGACTCCATTACCAAAGTACACTAGAGGATCAGTCATTTGGGAAAGATGCTGTACTCTACTCAATCAGCTCTCTTCCGAACTATGCATTTTTTTCCACAACTGTTACTTAACTGTATGTTTATAACATAATGAGACTGAATATCAGCAATAGACACTCAGAAAGAACCTTGGAAGACTATGACAATCGTGACAAAAACTGTGGGAAGAGGTAGTTGGTTTCATTCTGGATTAAAGATCTTGCACTGTGACTGCATCCCTGACTTGCACATGCAGATTATCTGACAACAGCAGACATACAAAAGAGTGGTTGGTCAATTAAGTTTCCTTATTTCTGAATAGCATTCAGTATGCTAATTATAGTGCATTGATGTCATTTTGTGATTTAATCAATTTATAAAAGGACTTCTGCAAGCCTGGCTCCCTCTGTAAAATCAATCATATTGCAATGACAATCTGTAATATAGTTCATGTTTTATCCGTTTTCTCTTTTAAAGAATACACTGTATGTGGTTTATATGATGAATTCATGTTTTCACCAAGAATCATTAACCGTTCAAACAAAATGCATTACAACTAAGTGTGACCCACTGATCAAAAATGAGAACCTCATTTTACACTGATGAAGAGCAGTGTGAAGAAGGCTTTTAACTCACTGATGAAGGATGACAGACTCAAAGGTGCTCCTATGGCTTTATTGTCCTCGTGCTTATTATGGAGTTGTAGCTTTCTGAGCCTTATGTCCATACCAAAGAAAAACTTTTAAATGTAAACCAGAACAACATGCAATAAGATTTTGGACGTCTGATGTGAATTTTACATGTGATGGACATATTATAATGACCTTTGATTACATAGCCATAAATATTCTTTTGTATGAAGAGGAGGGTAAAAAAAAGAAAAATTAGAGAACTGCAACGTCTTTGTAGTATTAGAAAATGTGCTAAAAAAAAACATTTCTGGTTTCTAAAACCAGTGTATCAGGAGAACACTGACCCCTTTGTTTACTATTGTTCATCTTTATGTAGATCCAGTTGGTGAATGATTTGAAGGTGGTAAAACACACACTGTATGTTATTTGTTAACTGATTCTGTGATCTGGTTCTGTGATCTCAAATATTTCAGCAATCCCGTTATAAGTTTGCATTTTTGTTGCATTAGATCACTTGGTGTTTGTACAGTTGATCACATCAACATTTTGTTCTGCTTGGGATGGATGAGCTCATTGCCCAGCTTTTTTTCTTTTCTTTTCTTTTTTTAAACCTCATTCACAGTTCACTGTTTGTACAGGAAATGTAACCTTGCAAACCACATGATCTTGCATAATCATCTGACTTGCACAGTTACAAATATATGTTGTGTCATAAGGTATTACCAGGTGGCATATCGTCTATAGACAGATCATTTGTCAAATACATTGTGGTGGATAATTAGAAAAGTTTACTAAACTCAGGATTGATCTTGTTGTAAATTAAATCTCCACAATTATATTTCCATAAGTTTACTAATGGGGAAATTAGCTGGTCAAAACAATCTCATGATATACAGTTGTTTTTAAAAGAATAAACTGTGTCAGAGGAATTTGTCTCAATATGTTGATAAATTGGCAATTGGTTTTTACAGATTACAGTATTTTTAACTTCTTTTCTCTAAGAGGACAGATTGTGTCATATGGTAATGTATTTTCACATTTTTAGTGTCATTCAATGTTGAGTGTTTTAGATATTTACAATTCATGTTTAGTTACTCAGTTCTCTCAATTTTGATGTATGAGGTTTTACTATGTGTCTGTGAAAAGTTTGCATTTTTCTTTTTTCAAAATCCCTTGAAAGAAGCACTGATGTTTGTGCTGAAATAAAGATGTTACCCTTCCTCTACTTGTAAGTGTTTAGGTCTTGGTAGACTTGGTCTGGTAGTTCAGAACTACTCTCCGCTGTAATGTTGTTGTGGTCAGTGTGTACAGATCTTTTGCATTTCAGCAAGTACGCTTTTTAAGGGGAAGTGCTCATTGATACTAATTTTTAAAGTCTTTTTTTTTTTAATCAATAAACTTTTTTAAGTACATCAGTTCCTTGAAGTCAGTGTTTTTTTTTACATCTGCTTTTCCCACAGATATACATGAAGGGGTCAAGCCAGGCAACAAAGAATGCAATCAAGTCCTCATCCCTCACTGACAGGTAGAGCAAAATAAAATCCATGATTTGGTGAATCATATAAATTAAAACTTTTAATTTTAGTGTTTTAATATTGAATTCATAAGGCATTTAGTACAAATAGGAAGTTTGGTAATGCTACTCGTCTTTCTCAGTAGCTGCTGAAATTATGAAATGATTTAGTCTCAATATTTTGCTGTTGACATTCAGTGGTTAAAACCAGGGGTATACAATGGTTTGATCACCAATGACCTAAAAATAGTTTTTCCTGTTCCTCTGTAGGTTTTGTAGGGTTGGCCTGGATCATAACAAACGATCCAGTTGACCATTTGCAGCTGGATACACTGGGCACTGCACATCTACCATTTAGCCAAAACTGTCACTAGATCATAAACTGTAGAAAATAATGGACTTCCACCCACTGATTTTATAAAGGTGTTGTGATGTTACAGGAGGTAGGATCTCTTGGCTCCTGTTTTGGAGCCAGAGTTTTGACAAGAGATTAAAAGAGCCACAATGAGGCCCACACCTGCAGGACAGGCGTGGACAGTCAGCCCCTTTTGTCTTATGTGGTCATATAGCTGGTCCAGGCTGTGAGCTGCAGTTTTTGGCCTATAAGGATATCTGCACCTATACCTACACCCTGTAAGAACAATGTCAAATGCCAATGAATTTCTTACTGTAATTTATTAACTAGCTTTAATAAACTTTAGTTACTCACCGACATAAAGACGGTCCTCGAGTTATGAAAGGCTTTTCTCCATGTTGGCAGTCTCCATTCTTCAGGTTTTGTTTAAAAAGTTCATTTTAACACTAATTGTTGTGTTAGTTTTGATGCAATATAACTTAGATACAAACTGCATGAATTTGCTGTTTCAGTTGCATAAACCTTTTGTACTGCCACTAACACGTCACTCCTTGCTTGCATTCATAATGTTTACAATGTGGTGCAGTGTGTTGCCTGTAATTGTGTGTATTGTTAGCGTAGTGATTATTCAACCGCGGACTGCTACAATGAAGTGATAATGAGTACGCCACCCTGGCAACACCCACCAATTACATCCACAAGCCCATCGGTTTATCTGTAGTCTCCTGTTCCCTTTATAAAAACCCGGGTTCACATGATGGGGGTGTCTCTCATGAGCCCAAGACCTTCACAGCATCACGTTCCCTACAAACATCCCTGCTGGGATCTGACAGGACTGACGGGTCTGCTTCCTGTCTGTAAAGGGAAATAAAGACTCATACGATTTATGTTGGAGCAGCTGTGATCTGGGGGAATGTTTGTGATGAAGAGCAAGGAGACAGATTTTAAAATGTTTTAGATGTTTGCTGTATTTCTATTACTGTATTTCCTGTTATGTTTCATCTGTTTGTATTTTCTATGCACTCCCTCAGGTGAGGTGAGGGATACTGTACATGCAAGAAGAATGCAAGAGAAGATGTGTACCAAATAGATATTAAGGCACTTGTTGACTCCTCGTTGATGTGCATTAGACATGTAGATGTAACACTGCATTGTACTGAAAATGTGATGCAACATTACCATCTGAGGTACAGAAGCTGCTCCTGTGACCAGACCCAGCTGGGCCTGGCAGCTCCATCTCTGGTGCTGATTCAAACACAGGGAAGAGATGCAGTATTTCTTGAAGGAATATGAGCAGGATTTCGGTTCAATTAATACCTGTTGTGGACAGTTACTTACCTTGTAGTGGGATCACTACAATAAGATTATATTTCTCATGAATAATGGAGAGGTAGGGTCTCCTTGGTCATGACTGAATCCATCCAGTGGAGAGTGGCTTTGTTTGAATGCATTTGATATATAGCTATAAAGACAAATTCCTCTCCACCAGGGGTAGACATAAACTTTTTGAGCCTCTTAAGTGGCTCAGATTTTTTACTTGTCCCCTAGGTAAACTAACTTGCCTGAAATGAGAAATTAATATAAAACTCTTTAAACATCCACTCCAAACCATAACTATAATTTAATGACAAAAATTCATGTATTTATACAGCCGTGACAAAGTAAAAATATTCAGCTTTAAAAAAATCAAAGCTCTAATTCAGCAATTCGCTGTGTGTGTGTGTGTGTGTGGCTGTCAGTCCTCCAGTGTCCTTCAGGCTTCATCACTCCCCATTAGCTCCTAGTGAATAATTACTATGTAACATTAGCTTGCCAGACAGTTATGTTTACTAACATTCAGCAGGGTGGCCAATGTTAAATTTTTTCATACACTGCTGTGGTAACACAGCCACAGCCACAACACACACACACACACACACACACACACACACACACACACACAGAGGCTGGTGACTGATACTGTCCTGCTGTAGCAACTTTTCTAACTGAATCACAGTTAGCTGATTGCAGGAGTTAGCTGGTAAGCTAACTGGCTAGCCTCTTAGCTAATTCTTCATCACAGTTACTATACGTGTCTGATATTGTCGGCATGCCCTGGCAGGCAGAGCAGAACATGACCTCCTCCTCCTCCCCTCCAGACATATGACAGCCAGGGAAACTGGTCAACCCACAACGGCACACACCACCTCACCCGCTGCGCCTTGTATGCCAACTTACCTGTCCCTGCTGCAGCAGGTTGATTTGTTTGGGTTGACACTGTGGGAAACATGAGACTTTCCAATTCAAAGTTTAGATTTTTTTAAGCTGAATATTTTTTACTTGTCCATTCTGGCAAGTTACATGTATTTTTTACTTCGTAACTTGCCCCGGACAGTCAGACAAGCATTAATGTCCACTCCTGTCCATGTAATGCATGACAGGCTATCTGCTAAGTATGCTAAATCAACTTTTACTATAGCCTATTGGTGAACATACCGTTACATCACCTCTTTAATTTGACTAAAGTTTGCATGTTAACTTGAATTTACTCTACAGTTAGCTAGCATTGTAGCTAAGCTAACAATGTGAAACCATGTTGTATCCAGGCAGAGAAACAAACTGCAAAAATCCTAGTCCAACCTCTGGGAGATTTAGAATTGCTTCTGGCTCAGCAAGGTGTTGCCGTTTTCCCACGTCCTATGAAAACTTCTCAAGGGGGAAATCAAGGGATCCAGTGGCTGGCTGAGAGATGTGGCTCAAATAAAATATATAGGGGCGCAAAACAATGTTGTACACTGCACGTGCACGACACTGGTTGCCAATTTTTCAAAGCAAAGTCTTTTTGTAACATTCTGAAACTAGAGCCAAGATTCCTGACACTTGAACCAACTTGTTTGAAAATCTCAGTTGATATAAAACAGAACACAAAGATATTGGATTGTTTTTCCATCAAGCCACACTGACTTGCAGTCTGCATGTAGCCTGATTGATTGAATCGTCAGTGGAATTTCTGGCCATTCAAAGCAAGGAAGCTGAGGACATTCTTGCAAAGCGCTGCTTGCCTCACATTTCAAAACAAAGCACAGTGACCACCGCAAAGTGAAATGATCATTTCTGTTGGCTCACTGGAAAAAAATATTTTTCAGAGAAACTTACTTGTGTGACTGATATAATTTCACAAACGCAAAAATATTTCCCATTTTATATTTAACATGAACATCATCCATTGTAATCCCACGGTCTGTTGCTGTATGTCTCAGAATTGCTGCACTGTTGTCTATGGTTTGAAATGTACAAGCATGTTGCACTTCTGCTTTGACATGACAGATTGGGGTGTGGCCAGAGGTGCAGCATGCTTTAAAGTTTCAGCCCATAGACAGCAGTGCGGCAACTGTTTTCTGCCTCATGTGATTTAGTGCTGTTTACCCAATATGCTTAATACACCAGATCTCATTTCTTATTCTGTCTTTGTGCTTTGCCAAAGCTTTGTTTCATAAACAAGCTAACTCCTTTTTTATTCCTGGGACAGTAGCAAGTGAGCACCAGTGTTGCTGCCTGAGGGAGACAAAAGATATGCCAGCTGCCTGCACTGACCAAGCCCATGACCTGACTCACCAAACAACTGAATTCTTCCACGTCCTGACTTCATTTTTGCAACTCTGAAAACATCCTTGTGAAAATAGGATATCACCAAGAGACCTCATGGTAGTTTGCTATTTTATAGTTTTACAAAATACATAATCCAGGAGTTGATGTAAAACTGCAAAACTAGAAATAGTTGTTAGCTGAGTGGACAAGACTAGAAGTGATTCAGAGGTGGCGCCAGGCTGCCCTCGCCAAATTTGACTGGTTTGAATGACAATACCCAAGCCTTGCCTTGTTTGGGACATTAATAAACTTAGCATTTTGTGATTCAGTTCAAAAGAGTCTCTTGGCATCTTATATCATTATAAGAGGTATACTGTCATTAAGTCAGCTTATTTGTTTAATTTTCCAAAGTTAACTAACTTTCCTTTTAGTAAAAGGCCTCAAACTTGTGAAGCTCTTTAAATAGCTTATTTTGGATTCGCAGTAATCATAAATTTTTGAAAAGAATTAGCCATTAGCTGTGTTCTCTAAGTTGCAGACACTTCTCGGGTGCATACAGTGCTTTGAGTAATGTTAACAAATAAACTTTTGGGGGGGGCCTCACTTCTCAAAATCTCCACACAGCTGCCACACATGGCCCCCACTCCACAGCATTCCTGTGTTAAACAGTAAGAATAACTAACTGCTCATTGGCTTGTCAATTATGTGAGCATGACTGAGTGCCTCCATCTTAGTTGTTCACTTAAATGTTCATTCCTCCAAAGAGAAAAAAGCATTTACAATTATTTTGAAGGTTAACTGTTCCAAAACTTCCCAAACATTGTGAGAGTTGGGCACATGATGATGATGCACAGTTGTCTTGCCCAAAATTACATTCTCAGTAAGTCCATAATGATGCAAGTGATGCATGTAACTGAGACATTACATGCTAGTCTCCTTAGGGGGCTGTTATACTTTGCGTGTCCGCGAGGGTCTGCTAGGGTCCGCGTGACGTAAAAGATTTGTGAAAGCCACTCAAACTTCATTAAACACTCGCTAGAAACAGGACCCCTTAATTTAACTGGACCCTTAAAAATTAAGGTGTTCTGTGCGTGGATGAAAGGAAAACTGAGTGCTTCATGGCACTGGGACACTCTTCTGATGAAGTGAGTCCCCTCGCAGCAGCCAAATTCTAGTATAAGAGAGCGGCATGTGCATCCGCAGTCCGCGAACTCGTCCGCTGCAGTCCGCATGCACACCCGTTTTGAAGTATATCAGCCACTTGAGGCTGATGTGTTATGTTGATGTACCAAAGCTGGGATTGCCTTGCACATCTTTTCTCCACAAAACACAGTCCGTAATTAAATTACAGGATAGCCTACATCAGAACTGAGTCTTTATCAGAAGCCCCCCACCCTTCACCCAGTCACCCCATTAAAAAAAATCCTGGAGCCGCCACTGTTGGGGACCACTGCTTGTAGTTGAACTGATTTTTGTTAGTAGACTGCCCAACCTACCTCGCTACCAAGCGGCTGTGGCTTGGCATGTGATTTTCACATATTTGTCGGACAGACTGCAGAATAGCATGACAAAGGAATGCCAGATTTATTAAGTGGGAAAAAATATGACATAGGTGCTCCCTCTCCATTTTAAGTTGCCAGTCGCCTGTAAGAGATAGTGATTTTCCGAGCGGGCTTCCTCGTGAGAGAGGAGTGGCAGGGCAAATGAAACTGCAGGAGGAGGAGAAGGAGGAGGAGGAAGAGGATGGGTAGAAGAGTGACGACGCGACTAAACTAAAGTTGTTTGCTATACAGCCCAACTGCTACCAGGTCAGGTTCAAGGTAACTACCAGCCTGATTACATCAAAACAGAGTGGTAACCAAACACCGTAAGGATCTAGTGTTACTTCGACCACTGTCTTCCTCCTATTGTCGCTTGCTGTGAGAAGAAGAGGATATGGCAGCGCTTCCCTCTCAGATCCGAGGACTTCAGGCAGATGAGGTGACGTTACCAAAACATTTGCTAGCGTTAAAATGAAATTCCTCATGTGCGTCTGCTAGCCAGCTGGCTAACACAGATTGACGCTAACGTTAGCTAACAACGGCAAACAGTGATTGTATTTTGTTGTCAGGATGGTGTTAGCGAGTCAGCCCACTAATACAGTTAGTACTAACGTTGCCTATTTTGTATTACATATGTGCCTCTGGTCAATAGAGAAACGGTATGATTGACTGATCGATGTTGATGGTAACTTTCCAGCTAATGCTATCCATTACTTCCTAATTGGAAAGCCATGTTCACTTTTTAGGCAGGAAACTAGAACATGATCTTAACAATATTACTACGCCTACAAATTGGCGTAGTAATACCGCCTACAAATTGCCAGCAGTTGTTTCCGTCCTGTACATATGCTAAAATTTGTCTGTCAAATCGACAACATTGCCATACTATCAAGTCACTGTTATCACGTTACAGCTGTCACTAAAGGGTTAGTGGTCGGGCCTGAGTAAATTCTTTACGCTAAACCATGTGATCTATTGCGAAATCTCATGACGATTCAGATTGGTCACAATAAACGCGTAATGGGCCTGATGTTATGGAAAATTTACAAAAGTCCAAAGTAGCGCCAATAGGTTTTGTCACATGGAGATTAAAATTTGACCAGATAGCCGCATCATGGATGTAATAAAGAATGATTCAAAGGCACGTTTCTTTTATCCCTGGCTGTGATCCATGCTCTGAAATAAAGTTGAGATTATACTTTATCAGGTGATTGGTGCAACTTTGAAAAGTTGTCCTTTTGATATTGATCAGTTGTTTTATTTTTTCAGGAGGAATCCAGAATCCTAAGAGTGAAAGTGGTTGCTGGCATTGGACTGGCCAAGAAAGATATACTAGGAGCCAGGTAAGTTCTCATCAATATTGCTGCTTCCTTTTTTGCAAATAAAGTGCATCAGTGTTCCTCGAAGGAAGTGCAGGTTCAGTGACCTTTGGCTTTATTATCTTCCATTGCCAAGCTGGCCAACTCTCTATTTGCATCCCCTGTACTTTTCCACAAAGGTATAAGAGAGTGATAACCCTCCTATGAGTTTTGGATGTGTTTGATGAGTTTGCTTGTTTGTCTGTTTGTTTTTGTTTTTTGTTTTTTTCTTTGTTTTTTGTTTTTTTTTTGGGGGGGGGAGGTTGTTTTACAAATATTTAATTATTTTAGTTTTGTTTATTTGTATTGTTTGTAACAGGTATTACATAAACAATAAATCATAAATTGGTGTTATAAAAAATCCGTCCATCTATTTTCCATACCTGCTTATTCCTATTCAGGGTCAGAGGGGGCTGGAGTTTTTCCCAGCTTGCATTGGGTGGACAGGTCACCAGTCCATCACAGGGCTGACAGGCAGGCGCAGACCCTTTCTCACCCATGGCCAATGTAGAGTTTTCTGTTCACCTGACATGCATGTCATTGGGCTGTGGGAGGAATATGGAGCTTTTAAAAAATCTGCTTTTTGAATTTTCAGTTCATTGTGAACTAACTTAAAGATGGGACTGACTGGGTGGCGTGCTGTGCAATTGAAGTGCTCGAGCAGACTCAGACTATTTAGCTGAAAATAATCACATTAGTATTTTCCACGAGTTGTGCACTGTGGACGCTGGCATGTGCTGTGAAAGCAGGAGGGTATTTCACAAAGCAGGATTAGAAAGTTCGCCAGATAGGGATTTGAATCTGTAAAATAAGACGTGAATGTTTGGTTTTAGAATATGATTCAGTCGCACATGTTGATGATTGCTCATAAACAACATTTCAGGAGATATAGGTGGATATTTTTTTAAAGCAATCCAGCTCAATGAGACGAGAGTCTTCTGCCATAATTTGCAAAAACAGTAAGACCTGTGACTCAATGCACTGGAAAACGTAGCTGCTGTCAGCTACGTGATGTTTTTACTGACTAATGCTTGTGCTGATGAAACCGGCGTACATCGAAGGAAGCTGTGGTTTTCATATGTCACCGTGCCTCGTATATTTTGATTTACTCATTTCAGGTTCAAACTTCAGTCCACCTTAAGTTTTCTTCTTCTATGGTGAAGTGATGAACTGCAATGCAATGTTCACAGCCCTGTTTTCCTGTGTTTTGTTACAGTGATCCATATACAAGACTCTCCCTCTATGATCCTGTCAATGGAGAAATAACAAGCCTTCAAACTAAAACCATAAAAAAGGTGATTAACTGAAGATCTGAATAACCATTTACAGTTGTGCTGTATTAGTGGGCTCATATTTATTATGAATTCATCTTTCTTTTTATTTTTTTTCTTTTCTTTCTATGAAAACATGAAGACACTGGACCCAAAATGGAACGAGGAATTCCAGTTCAGGGTAAGTGAAAAAGCATCAAATGCAGAAATGTTCATGCCTTCACTGTGCTGGTAACTGGTAAATTTATTTTACTTGTATACTTGACTATATTAGTAAAATTGTAATATGGATTAGATTGGTTTCTTAGACTTTTATACATAGCAAACACTTTAGATCCATTCAACAATATTTACTCTATGGTTTTGTTTTGTTGCTCAGGTTCACCCCAGGAAGCATCGTCTGCTGTTGGAGGTGTTTGATGAGAATCGCCTGGTAAGTTGTTCAGATATGTTCAATGTTTTATAGTTGTATTCCAGCAGCATCCACCCTGCGCCCTGAGAATCATTGAAATCTAGTTCTAATCTAATGGCATTGAAATCTAGTTCCTGAGGTATATTATAAAATATAAATCTTAATCCTCATCAGCATATATAAATATGTAAGTAGCTCTTTTTCAGTGTGTTTTTACTTGTCTAAAATGTATCATCAAGAGGGGAAAAACAGAAGGGTGAGTCAGTTCAAGTCCAGACAAGAGAGAGTGAGAAGTGCTCTGACAGGCGGGTAGAGCCATTTGCTACTCTGATTGCTCTCATTATGTATCAGTTTTCCGGAATATGGAGGTCTGATATTACTGGTTATGTGGTGTTTAAAAGCTCTGGCCAGTGCGTCGGCGTTACACAATTACTATCATCTTGAACCCTGGCCAAAATCTCAATGTCGAGAAACAAAGGTCTCTGAACTGAAATGATACGTGCAAACTTGTGCCAAATAACCTTGGCATCAAGGAAAATCTTAAATGCTTTAATAAAGACCTCTGATGGTGTGAGAAAATACACACGTCATCCTTTTTAACTTGACCTGTGTGCACACCATAAAACAGCTTATAAATGCCAAGTATGTCTCTAATAAGGCCATGTGTCATGTTTTAGCAAACAAAGGTATCCTCCAGTCAGTGCCAGGTTAATGGTGGTTTATCTGTCTGGCAAAGATACAGCTGCCCTTATTTTGCCATGACATGTTTAATATTGTTGGAAACCTGGGATACCTTATAACTGAAAACTGTAAATACGGGCAAAGCCTGGCTATGACATCATAACACACTGTTGTACACGTGTAGACAGATTTCAGAGGAAATTGAATATCACATAGGGTGTTGAATATCACTGACATGGCAATAATAATGTGAAGGGATGCAGTATGTTGCTGAATACTGATTATGAAACAGATGCATAGGGGTTGATTGTGGTAGCAATACTGTGAGAGCTCATGCTCAGGCTCTTGTGTTGCTGGATTAAGAGGCTGACCTGCAGAGAGGAGATTGTTGTCAGTGTGGATGCTCGTGTCCAGTCAAGTATTACACATTTGGTGTGCGGGAAAGCATTTTGAAAGCCTTAAGGAGTGAGGAGTAGGTGGCAGGCTGAATCAGGACCAGTACAGCTGCTGACCCAGTTTCATGCCTGCCTGATGTAGGTCCTGGGACACCTGATTATGGTCTCAGTAAGCAGCCAGACTCAAGTGACAGCACTGCTGCTGTCTGGTAGACTTCTTGGAGCTAATTGTGCTAACCATATGTAATATAAACAGTCAGCCAACATTAGTGACCTCAAAGTCCTGAGGTGGCCCGCATTAAAATATACAAACATCGAGATGCAAATAAATTAAGTTGTATCATCTAAATATAGGCTAACCACTTCCCATGTGATCAAGGAACAGTGTATTGCATTGTACTATAATGCAAGGAGGAAGTGCCTGGAGCCACAAAAATATTTATGGGATAGTATGTTTATTATATAATTTGGTATTAGGTTTTATTTATTATAATAGCCTATGTATTTAGATAAACTGTAAGCTGCATTTACATTTTATCTTTAAACATTAGTTCTCTCTCTAGTATCTCTCTAGTTCTTTCCAAATTACTGTGGATATTTTATTGATAAATGTAAGCGAGCTAAATTAGATGATGCTGTCTTGGGAGCAAAGTAACAAGCAGCTAATGCAGCCCAGACACTTAAAAATTTCCTGATTGAATTGTGTCTTTTGCACGCCAGCTTGTAATGAAACGACCAGTGTACTGTCACCTCTATCACGGCTGACTTTGCACCCTGGTTTTTAGGCCACGGTTTGCTTTTTATCACAATTAATCAAACTGACCCAGAATTCGAGTGTTTTCTTTCAAATTTGATTTCACAGGAGGAACAGGAGTGTTCAACACACTCTTGAGTCGGGCTTTTGCCAGTGTTCTGTAAAGGCTGTGGGCCGTAGCAGCAGAAGCCTTTTTTTGCATGCGGCTTGTGGAAAAGTCATCTATTAGGCCTGAGGTTATTATTAATCAAAAGCGGTGTTGAATGTTCTACATCACAAATGCATTCACTGTGATTTTGCGTCATGGTCACACGGGGAAAAAAAAACACTGTTCTTCACACATGAACAGTTTGGTAAATAAAGGGCTGCAGAATCACAGTTTTTGATTTTGGTACAAAATTGCTATCCTCCTACTGACTACAGAGACTTTTAGTTAGCTTTGTGTATACTGAAATAATGGTGCTTATTTCTCATTGGCATTGTCTTAATTTTTTTATTCTGTACTTTGAATCTGAATATAGGAGAAGGTCTTTTCGCAGTGTGTTCACTTAATTTTACCCATAATGACATTGGGCACAGCTCTCTCTGTTCTGTCCTCAAGGATCTTCCTTCTCCTGGCTGCTCACTGCCACACTGATAACGTGTCCTACTAAAAAAATAGCAGCAAATGAGATTCATACAGATCAGTAATGACTAAGTCAGTGCACTGTTGTATGTCAGGTAGATGATCATATTGTAGAAAGTTTGTACTTAGAAAAGCTGTGCAGTCCATAACATATCATAAACCTGTTTGGGCCCCCCTCCTCTACCTGTTTCATTGTTATCAGAGTTACAGTCCTATCTGATGGCACTGCCGACTGTGAGCTTGTTGTTGTTGAAACATGTTCATTAATTCTGGCACATTTTGCTGCACCCTCTTGCACTGATTTATTTCTTTCTTCTTTTTTTTTTGTGCATTCTCAGCTCCTCCTCTCTCTCTCTCTCTCTCTCTCTCTCTCCCTCTCTCTCTCTCCGCTGCTTCGTTTATAGTTTGACACTCAGGCTTCTAGAACTTTTCGTTACGTCATCAGTTCAGGCGTCACGTGGTTAAACAAAACTGGGTTTGACAGATTCTAATCTCCCTCGTCATTCTTCAAGTACGTTTTGTTGAGATCTGAAGGGGTGTGTCAGGAGTAGCAGTGTGTGTGTGCCACTACCAGTCTGTCACAGAGCGAAATAGAGAGAGAACTGAGAGAGAGAACTGAGAGCTGATAAAACTGTGTATGTCTGAAAACTAAAAAAAAAAATCTTAGACTTCATTTATGTTCAACACTTCAGCTTTGGCCTCTAACACCTAAATACAACCTGAAGTTGAGGGTTGACATAGCACAATTTGCAACTAATTTTTGCTGGTGATTCATATTCGTATTTGTAATTCACACCTTCATATAAGGCACAGGGATATCCTTTCCACTTTGATGAAATTTAGCACTTTTGCTAACACACATGAACCCAAATAAATGCAGATTAAGCATAGTGTAATGCGTAAAAAGTCAAAGGCAGGTGAATATTTTTGAGTTTGTTTATGTCTCTATAATTTGTTTCTGAGCTACAACTATTTGTCACTCCAGAATATACCTGCTCCTTTTCACACAAGGTAATAATACTGCGAAAGGTTCCATAAGGATTAAGCACAAGAAAAGTGACATTTTATTTTACTGCATATTCTTATTAATTGGTGAATGATTGGTGAAGCCAGCTTTAGGCTGATAGATGAAACCATCACCACCCAGAAACAATAACCCTGGTTAAGGTCATATTCTTCAGCATGAGACACTCGGGTCGGATGCCTGGCTTACTCCAGCCTTAAACATGTGACTGTGGCATGTAAACATCCTGCTCTTCTTACTGTCTCACCATCTGCACAAACTCAGACTCACACAGTGTTATGAATACAGTTTCATGTCAACAAAAAATGTGGCGGTGAACAGTACTTACTATTGCAATTATCATTTCCTCCCCTGGGGACACCTGGCAACAGCACTTAAAAAAAAAAATTGCCAGCACTGTTGGTGGGTGAGACATCACAAATGGACAGGAATATTCTGTTAACTGATTTACTCCTGGCAACAAGGAAGCTTCAGTTGTAGAGTGTCAGAAGTTCATGTAAACATCAAACCAAATATGACTCCAACTGGAGTTTGGCCAACAGCCGGTTACTGTGTGTAAAGATAGTCATCACCAGGTACATTTTCCTGAGCTGGTGCACATTATATAAATGCAGTATAATAAACAGGCACAATCAGATATCATGTAGATGTACATTATGTAAGATGATGTAATGTAATGTTATGATGAGTAGCAGAATTGAAGAAGAGGTCTGCTGTAGAGCTGATTGACAGGTGTAAGTTTCAGCACAAAGTGTGTGTCCATCCTGCCTACAGACAACAGAGTGGTTGTTTGACTGGTGGCCAGAGAGAGAGAAGAAGAAAAAGCGTTGAAAGCAATGTTGTGTTCGTCATGATTGGTCTATAGTGTTTATTAGCCTGGCAGCGCAGCCTGGCAGGCTAACATGGCTGAAGTCGTCGAGGTGTTCAGCTCAGGAGAGGTGACACATGTCAGTCCTCTCTGCCTGCTGCAGTATTGGAGGTAATTTTCCATGGATTGTGAAGATGCAGCGTCAAACCAGACAGGTGAGCAGGAAGTGGTGTTTGACTCTGTCATGGTGGAACACGTACTACCCACAAGATATTAAACTTATATAGTTGGTGGATAAAGCACATCTGCTGCCAAGCCTTCCTGGAAGTGATGCTGTCATGCCAGTTGAAATTCTTAGAGATGACCGTTTCCAGAAATTTGAATGACCCCACTCTGCCGAGCGTGCTGAATCATCTCTGTAGAAGAGCGGCGGTTGGGTGGTTTGTTCATTGACGACAGTTGGCATTTCCTCAGTTCTAAGGAAAGTCAGTTGCACATTATGGGAAGTGACTTCCTTTCCCTGACACATTGGAGTAGAGAACAGGAGATGAGGTTCACTGTATTAGGAAGTGCCCTGTGGTGAGTCATGTCTGTATCCTGGCTGAGCCACTTACCATTACACATTGTGCTGAAGCTGACTTGGTTGCAGAGTAATGCCCTGAAATAGCCCGGCCTCACTCACAATAGGCTGTCATTAATAGAGAAGAGTGTCAGCAACCAGAAAGTGGAAATCACACCAGCACGGACTGTTACATGAGGTGTCATCTGACAGGTGTCATGTTACTCTCAAAGCAGTCCAAATTCTGCCTTGTTTTTCACTTCAAATATTTTGTTTGACAGAGAAAATGTACCTTTGTCTCCATAGGTGATCTAATACATTTCATCAGCTCAGTCTTTCATGAAATTATTGGTATTTTTTGCACTAACTCCAACATTCAATTTATGAATTTAATGATTCTTGTAGTTTTTACAATGACTACCAATTGCTTTCCTACATATTTCCACAGGCTGTGGTGGTTTCATTGTATGAATATTATTTGGTAACCTAGTCGTCAGATTGATATAGAATTATGTCGAAAGTCATTCCCTTTGATTTCCTGTAATTCAATACCAGTGGGTAAAAATATTTGTGGGGGCACAGAGCAGCAGAAACATTAGAAGCATAGCTGCAGTGGGAAGTGGAGTCTTGAGTGAGTGGCTTTAGGCAGACATAACAGCTTACAGAGCTTTAGCCTAAGATGCAAAGTACAGGGCTACTGTGTTGTATTTTCCAAAGGGGTAACCAGGAGTTTGGCGGCTGGGAAAGGCACAGGGTGTTAGATACTATACTAATCTGGCTGGAATTCAGGAGGTACAATTGCAACAAAGCTGAGGCCGGACTCTAACGCGCGTCGGCAGTGGAAGCTCTGCCTGTCAAGATCCAGTGTAACTTTTTGTTGTCTGAGTTGAGGACCACCTCCGGGATTGCTTCAGCTTAAAGGGCCGTGTGTTTGGGTCATTCCCCCAAACAGTTTGACTGACCTCCTTTGACTAATAGCTGAGATCAGCCTTGAGAGGAATGTAGGTTGTCACCGGAGCTATTTTGGCAATGTGCAGGCACTAATGATTGTAATCACAGAGCAGAACACGGAGCAGTTGCGCTGCTGTTCTTCTTCCCGCTTGCAAGTTTTATCATGTAGCACTCACTAGCGTTACAGGGATTAGAGAGTTAAACGAATGGCACGCCGGCTCCGCTTGCATTTTGCGTCGAGGAGAAGCAACACGGACCCTCTGTCAGAGAGCCTGAGGAGCCATGGTGAGGAAAGTGGAGACAGTGCGACAGCTCGCAGCCCCACAGAGAGCCTGGCGCACAGCTCTGTCCACTTGAAGGTGACTCCCCTGTCACCAGACTACAGTAATTTACAGCGTTACTCGTCAGTATTCATACCCAAGGTTAACACTGCGGGTTGTAATAAGAAGAGCATTCTGCAGATCTCGCTCCAGCCCTGTGGTAAGCTCAGTGGAGAGCTGGAGGGCAGCGCGGAGGATGGAGAGCCGGGGAGCTGCGAAGGAGGAGCAGGCAGTGGCTCTGACGGAGGCTCGTGCAGCAGCAGCATGGCCAGCGATGCCGGGTACTGTAGCAGCAGCAGCATCTTTGAGCCAGAGGCTCCAGAACAGCACAGGACTGCCCAGGAGAGGAGTTTACCTTGCTGCAAGTCCAAGGTCCCCTTAAGGCGGTGCTCTTCTTTGGTTATATTTCCAAAGAGCCCCTGTAGCACCCCGCCTGCCTCCCCAGTCAGCCCAGTGGCTCTACCTGCCCTCCCTCCTGCAAGAGGTTATCATCAGACACCCCTGCAGACATCGGCCAGCGAATCCTCACAGGATGATGAGGAAGTCACTTGCAAAGGGTCCACTGCTACTGCGCTAAATACATATCGCCTTTCCAAAGGCAGCTGTTCATCAGCTGAGTTCAGGGACACCAAGCACACGGTGCAGTTCAACGTTCCTTTACAGGATGAACCAAAATGTAAAACAGAGGATAGGAGCAAAATAAAGGAACGGTCATTGATGTCAGACCAGTCAAGTCGTCACTCTAGCAGTGTGCTGCTACACTTTGCCCACCAGAGACCACTGATATCCGGGAAAGGACCTACAGCCAGAGCTACGGTTAATGTGGAATATCCTGAGGCTCCTTACCCACCACCACAGCCTGAGGGTGAACAGGACCCTCACAAGAAGCTGTATCGAAGTACCTCAGCCTGTTTGCTTTCCTCAGCTAAGCCATCAGAAAAGAACCACAATGTCTCTCTACGAGACAGAGGACCGGAAAGGCCTGAGGAAAACCATTGTCATCGTGCCATACAAAGGAGCTTTTCCCTGGAAGTCCCCTACGCCAATACAGGAATTTCATGTCACGTTTCAAACCCAAAGCTCACTGGCTCTTTCTCTCCACATGTGCACATTCATGTGTCCCCTGGCTGTCCAGCTAAGGTGCCTAACTTCGTTTCTGATGTGAACACAAACCACAAAGGGGATTATATTCCAAACAGCCCAGGTCATAACACCAAGGTAAGTGATACATGTCCTCACTGGAAATAACTGATGCTCCCAGCTCAGCAGAGCTAAAACTCGGCAGGGCCCATGTGTCTCAAGCTTCTAAGAAAAGTCAGTACTTGTCAAGGATCATTGGTCCGGTGAAATGCCTATAAATTTCACCATGACTTGAGGGACATACACGCCCATGAAGGCACATCATACAGTCACCTGAAAAGTTTAACATCGTGTAATCCATACACTATTTGGTGTGACAGCTTAAGTGAAGCTACTTCTGAAATTGTCTGTCATGTACAGAATCAAAAGGAAGTCAGTTGACATGAGCGGTAAACGAAAAATGATGATGGCGTTGATAAAGTGGCTGCACTGTGTACTTTCTTCATTGTGCTTATTGTTGTCAGAAGAGCATTATATCTTTTATTAGACACACATAATAGTAACAGGCCTTTGTTTAATGATGCACTGATAATTTTGTGCTCCTTCTGTGATAATGCTCTACGATAATGCTGCTCTCCTTCACTGCTATCAACATTTAAATCCTTGAAGCTCTGTTTACTCAGTGTCAGCCATTAGGCTCACCACAAGAAACAGCTACATTCAGTAACTGAGAAGATGGCTCCAGCTAAGTCATGCAATTAACAGGCCCAATGTGGACAAACATTCAGAGGCATTTGGTTACATTACAGTAATCCATTTACATATTGGTTTCCAAGAAAATGCTGAAAGTGGTGGAAAATTCAGCCTCGTTTGGCCTGTGTGTCTGTTGGGTTGTTTGAACGTGAATACACACGTGCTTAATTTTGGAATAGTTCTCCATTTTTATTATTCTGTTAACGCTTTGAGTAATCAGCTTAAGTATTTAGCCTGGCTAATTTTAGCTGTGGGAAAAGCAGTGCCCCTTCCTGATATAAATAAAGTGCCTCTGAAATATCCCCCCTGACTCCAGATAGTCTGGTGGGCTGTAGCACTGCCCAGTCTTGTGGATTCGAATTTAACAGTGTGATACTAGAGCAGCGCTCAGTCATGCCAGCCATCTGTGGAGATGTGTGTGAGGGGGGTCATGTAATGTAGGCAGGCTGGGAGTGTGAGCCTTTCCCAGTAACAGGATGGTGTGTTCCCTTCCCTGTGGGTCCCCCTGCCAGGCAGTGTTTGTAAAGTATCAGGTGTCAGCCCCCCCTCTTTCTCTGCATTTAGCAGGTTGTCAAGAAAGAAGGCCTGAGCCAGTAATTAGCTGTGCTCTTACCTTTAAAGAGCCAAGTCTCTGCTTTTGCAGATATGCATTTTACTTACTTACTCAGTTCCTCACTTTAACGTGTCTTCCAAATAGGAATTATGGAGACCAGTAAAAGCTTTATCACGGGACCAAGTGTATTTTGCATTTTAGTTTTGATATTCACAGTTACTCAACACATATTTAGTAGAATTTTGGCATGACTCTCAGAAATTTGCATCAGTCAAATATCACGCGCCTTTGTTTACATTTTTTAATCAACAAGTTCATCGATATAATAGCTTTTCTTTTGTTTTGTTTTTTTTTAAAGTCCATTTCTCCTAACTCTTTGCTCCAAACTTTTCACAAAACATTTTGAAAATTGAGTATCCCTCTCCTAAAACTACAAAGAGCTGAAGAGCTATAAGTTTTATACTTACTCAAAGGAGTTTCATTTATTAGCGCTGTTAAAAAAAAAAAAGCCCACGTCCTAACCCAGTGGATGCAGTTAGTCCAACAAAAGTACAGAATGAGCAGCTGTAATTTTTCAAATGTAACAATGTTTATTTATGAAATGGTATATTTGATATTCAGAATACAGCAATCAAAATCTAGTCCTATGTAATCTTTCCAGTAGTCATCCCAGAGAAAAGATTCTTCTGTTGCTTTAATCTGATGGCTACAAAAATGCTGGGTAGCTCTTAAGTAAAGCTTGAAGTGAAAATCAGGCTCCCAGAAACATGTTCTTGTGCCCAAGTGGTTCAGTCAAGCTGTGAGAGCTTTGTTGTTGAGGCATTTTGCAGCTGTTGGCTACAGTGTTAAAAATCTCACAATGTAAATATCAGCTCTGTTGTTCTTATCTGTCGTTTCCTTATAACCTCACAGGCTTCATCTCGTTAATGAATAATCAGGTCTAGCCTCGTTACTCAAGGAAGGAGAGAGGAGTTACAGTTGTCTGTGTAGGCTTTATTTTAAACAGGGGAACTCTCCAGAGACCAGATTGAACTCCACACTAAATCATCATGTGATCTAGGCCTAATTACCATTTGGCAGAATGATCTTGCAGTTCACATGATAAGAGTGTTTATGGTTTGAATGGGAGGAAAATAAATATGAATGTGACCCACACGTCATGAGGGATTGTCCCAATTTTATAGCTCAGTTGGTGTTTTGTGGTTGTTTCTGTTGGTGGTGATTTTTTTTATAGTTGATGTTTGAACTTAGATTTCTTCAGAGATACTTGCCTGTAGGCTGGGATTCATAGGTGCTGATCATTAAACTTATTTTTTAGCCCATTAACTACCTGGAACTGTTCATAAATAAATAATTATTCTGTCTTCATTTAGCAGTCACTATTAAACATATTTTGACTAAACTCTCTATCAGCATACAGTATATATAGCAGCAGCAACAATATATATCAAAACTTGTATTGTACATGTAACAATCTGTTGTGTTATATTATTACTTTGGATGCAAGACAGTTGGCATCAAAATACAAGATACTTTACTTTATACTGCAGGGCGTCAGGCTTCATGTGGGTGGTCTTTTTTGCAGTAATAGTAAATGATCTCAGGTCTGGATTACAAGGGCTTTTCAAACCTTTTTACAGGTTTAACTGCAGCTGAGGATCACAATTACTTCCAACCTCTGCAGGTCTGGCACTGTCACAGTCCAGCCTGTGTTCCCGGCTCCCTGACAGTTTGTAATTTCCCGGCTGCATCCAGATAGAAAGCCTGCTTCACAGAGACCTAAACATCTCTCTGAATATATTGGAGACAAGCTCATTTGTAATGGCAGATACCACAATGAGTAGCACTTAGTGCTGCAGAAACCTGCTAGGCCTTAACCATCAGAAACACTCTGAATGAGTAATGGCCGTTTATCCGTGGGCACGTTCTTTGGTTGTGCAGTTGTTGTTTTGCATGCATAAAAAACACTTGCTTCCTCTTTGCCAAACTCCCCTCATTTCACCTCACTGTATGTTCAGTGAGTTACCAATGGTGAGAGATCATTTGATGGTAAATGTTAATGTAATCTGGTGGGGTTGTCAGTTGTTCAGTTAGCCTGCGATTGTTGGTGCAGTGCAACTTCTGAAATTCTGGGTCGGCTGTTTAAAGTCAGAGGGTCAGAATACTGAGATTTTTGATAATATATGATGCAAGAATTGGGAGATATAAACTTTTATAAATGCAGTATTTATCAGATCTTGTCAGAGTATGCACAATATTGACATATTCCACCCACTAAGACAAGAGAAATGATCATCATCCAGAGCAGAACAGTTTGTGCATCGTCTAATGTGATTTCCCTGCCCATGAACTGACCAGCTGTCTGTTTTTCCTCGACACTTTACAGAACAGACACATGACCTGTCCACAGTGAAGTTTATTGCCATTGAACAAGTGCATGTATCCTGACACACAAATACACACACACACATACACACACACACACACACACTCTGCTAGACATGCATTGTTCTTACACTGTCAGTCTCTTGTCAGTATCTCCACTCGTTGGCTGCTTCTTCCAGCGTACGTCGAAACATTGGGTGTGTAGGTTGTGTTGGCTAAAGCTTTGAATAAAATTTGAGATTTATTTTTACTTCACTGTGTGTTGCCTCCCCATTTGCATGAAAAGCTGAAATAGGAGAAAAATGATCTAAATTCCTGTGTGGAGACTTTGTATAATGTGGCTTCTTGAGTACAGAAATATTATTTATCATTTGTTGTTTAGCAGGTGAATACTGATAATATTGCAAATTAAATTGTCTTATGCTTGTCTTTTCCATTTTACATGTGAGCATTTAGTTGTCAGCTGTCATCCAGAGTGACTCACACTAACTATTGAAAAATCTTGAATTTCTGTCAGTGAGGCTTTTATTAATAATTGTAGGGGGGCTCAAGGTCTCAAAGACCCACGTGTGACTCTTTGGTCGGCTTATACCTCGTCTGAGGCACAGGTCAGTGAAGTATCCCATGATAGGACTTATTGGCTGTGATATTCTTTGAGACTACAGACTAAGACTAAGAGCATAACTAAGAATTAGGGGCAGGGATAAAAAAAAAAGGCAAGGTTAAAAATACACTTCCAAGACTTCCAGTGACCACAGTGTCCATCTACAGAGATGAAAATCAAACACACAGATCTCTCTAACATTATCAAAAACATGCACGTTAAAGTTTCTTAAGGATTTTGACATTGTGTTATATTCTTTAATGCGCTGACACAAATTACTGTATATATGGAGGAGTGATATTCTTAGGGCAGCGTTTAGGGGTTGTTGAGGATGGCCATTGCTGGTCTACATGTAGCCTCCTGTCCTTTAACCAGGGATTATCTGCTTGTTTTGGCTGCACTAATAGAAGTGCAGGACGAAGCAGGGTTTCATCTATATTTGTTCATGTAAACACTCCATACTGCTGTCAGCCTGCTTGACGTGCTGTGGGTGTTAATTTGGTCACAAAGCTGACTTTGACAGCGCTCTGTGTTTGGTTTGCCTTCACCCCTCTGCCTCTCAGGCTGTAAAAGGCGGTGTGATTGAGTCGCGCTGTGAACGAACTTCAAAGCAGAGAATATTTATCCGACAAATGTTACATCCATAAGTCAATGAAATGCATTCAAAGAAATTGCAGAAACGGGTTGATAAGTAGGTTACGTATGCCAAAATGTATTTTGAAATGACAGTAATCGTTTTAAACAGGAACACGGTGCAGGTTTTTGTGCTGTTTGGTACATTGAACAGAGATTGTTGAGCCTGTTGAGAAAATTAATATGCCAGCCTGTAGAGAAAGAAGTAAAAATAATTTTTGGGAGTGTGCTATACAGATTTCACAGAAAAACTGTTAAAGCTGCAATCATTTTTAAAATGTATTTAACCTTTATTTAAACAGGTAAGTCTCACTGAGATATAAGAATCTGATTTTAAGTTCACTAAGGCTAATCAGACTAATCAAAATTCCCATTGTTTAATTTAATTGAGGAGCTTTTAGGCTTCACTGACAAATAAATAAATAAAAACTGGAATATTTGATTTGATTTGAGTCCAGCCTACATGGTTCTCATCATCAGCCTGACTCACTGATAATGTTCTTGTTCTCTGTTTTTGTCTGTTGAGTCTAAACCTTCATAATTTTTGCAATTTCAATTATTGCAGCTTTAAAAGGAAATGCCATAAAGAACAAGATCACTATAAACTCAAGTTCATATAGAGAAATTGTAATGTGTTTTTATTTATATTGTGTTTTTTTTTATTGGGCACTGCAAGAGATGGCTGAATAAAGGTACTTGAATATCTAGGCCAGCCATGTGTGTCTGTGTGTGTGTCTGTGTGTGTGTGTGTGTGTGTGTGCGTGCGTGTGTGGAGGACACGGTAATATTTTCAGCAGCCCCTCTCTTAAAAGTTATTTGGCGATCATGACGTGTGTTTGTCATGCCCTCTCCCTCTCTGGCAGACACGTGATGACTTTCTGGGCCAGGTGGACGTACCGTTACATCAGATCCCGGTGAGCCTGCCTGCATGTGGCTGCTTGACATCCCTGTTCTTTGTATATAGATGACTCTGAATGGAAAGCAGCCTGCTGTTTGACAACTACGTCACCGCCTTAGTTAAGATCACATCAACCGAATTAGCTGATCTACATTTGTACTGCTGCAGCATTTATGAGCGCTTAACCTCAATCTCACCCATGTCAGCATGTAAATGTAAACATGCACACCCTCATGCGAGCGTCTGTTCCACATCATTGTCTATAGTTTTGGAAATACAGTCCATCATGTTTATGTTACGTTCATGCTGCTGTTTTATTATAAATAGAAAACCACAAAGTGGCCCCCATAGTACATTTTCACCATCATTTCACATGATGACACTTTTACTGTTTATATAGTATAGTATGTTATTTTATGATGCCATACAGCAGATTTGTTGTAGTTCATGTAGCTGTCAAAGCATTTTGAAGAGTTTAAGATTTTCTTTTTATTGTTTTATTTTATTTATTTTTTTTCAGACAGAAAATCCTAATACTGAAAGGCCATACACATTCAAGGATTTTCTGCTTCACCCAAGAAGGTTGGCATTATTTCATTGTTTTCCTTATACATTTTTACATACATTTATACATTTCATTCTTACACATTTTAGCACATTTAATCTCTTTTTAATCCTGCAGGAGAAATTATACGGGCACTGAGAACCCTTGACTTTTAAGCTTTCCTGATCATTTTTCCTTCTCAGAAGCATTACGTCTGATTTGTTTGTCGTTTCCATTTAGCCACAAGTCCAGAGTGAAGGGGCATCTGCGTCTGAAAATGACCTACCTGCCAAAAAATTCTGGCTCAGAGGAGGAGGCTGCAGATCAGACTGAGGACACGGATGTAAGTCCAGCTTGTCCTTTAACAGTGACCAGTTAACTCCCTACTCATCATCGCAGCTCTCCCGTCTTGTGTTGAATTTGCCTTGGCAAGGATCCCTCTCATCTGTTCGTCTGATAGCAGTCTGAGGGAAAAGAAGCCAGGCTTTTCATACCAGACTTGAGTATTGTGAAGTCCCACAGTCTAAAGGGTGTTAAGCAGTCCTCATGGCTGCCAGTGATTAGTAAACACCTGCTGGTCTCAGTTCTCCGGCAAACATTGGGAAGATTTGCTGGCTGAATTCACGTGACCTTGGAGAGTTCAGTCACTGTGTAAGAAATTAAAGAGAACTAAGACCCAACCATCAAGAAACTTTCTGGAGCTATTATCGGGACAAGTAATTAGTGGCTGACTTTTAATGATAATTTGATCTTTTAGTGTTTCCAGAAACAACTGTAAACTATCCAAGAGCCCAGGAATAACATTATTTCTGAGCGTGTATTTTTAATGTAAGCCTTGGCTTAAAACACCACGTCCATAAGGCCAGCCTATATTTGTCTCGCTGTGGGCCCATGGCCTTTGAGGAATATGCTGACAACCTCTTTAGAAGGATTTGAAACCAACCCAGAGCTGCAGCCCTCATGATAGCCAGTGTTTTTCTAACTAGTTGCCAAGTCTGCTTTGTCTCACGCAAATCTACAGCTGGCAAAAGGATACTGTGTCCATGCAGCCTGTAGTGAACTGTGATTTTTTTCCGTCTCTTGTTTTTTATATATATCATGCAGCCTGGTTGGGAGTTTCTCGAGTCTCAGGACATGTCGGGTCCCAGGCAGAACCACCAGCTCCCTGCCCTGCCCCCTGGCTGGGAGGAGAGGCAGGACAACCTGGGGAGAACCTACTACGTCAACCATGAGAGCAGAACCACGCAGTGGCACCGGCCCACAACGCAGTAAGACGCCTTCCTTCAATACTTTTATTTTACCGTGCGTTATTGTGATGCTAGGAAGAACATGTGGAGGGCTTGCTGCTTGTAGGAGCTGAACATTGACTTTTGTCTTTGTCTGTGTGTCCCTTGCACAGAGACAGTGAAGGAGAGACCCAAAGAAGACAAAACAATAATATGGAGGCCCAGCATGCTTTCATTACCCGCAGACAGATCTCAGACCACGATGAAACGGACAGGCGGGAGTCTCCTGAGGTAATTCTGACTGGATTAATACACTTCAGATGCTTAAGGCATATGTGTTATAAATGATGCACCCTTCAATTAAGAACGTGTTTGAGTAGGATATTTTAGAACCTTTCCTACATCTGTCAAGCTGGATTGTTAAACTGAGTGATTTGAAAGCCTCCGACCTCCAGCCTGCAAGAGGCCTCCACCAAGGGATCTTCATGAGCCTTTTCTGTCTTGTCCTCTAGAGCTGGGAGATCATAGCAGAAGATGAGTCAACCTTATACCACAGCAATAACCAGCGCTCAACGCCTCCACCCAACGCTCCTCTGGACTTCCACCCTTACTGCGAGGACCTGAGAAACCTTCAAGTATCAGGGGCCACATCTGGCGAGCATCGCACCTCCCAAATGGTGAATAATGTCGTGTGCAGCATGCAGCTCTTCAGACTCGTAATGAGATTTATATGAAGCTATCAGTGTGAGGGTGAAAGAAGTGGAGAGTTTGTGCTTATTCGTGGCCAGGTAATGATCGTTGTGCTTGATATATCGCTCCTTTTCTTCCACAGGATCATGCTAGTAATTCACGCCATTCCAGTCGCAGAGGAAGTGCCCATGCTTCATCAGCAGAGGAACATCCTGTTAATCCCGTGGTGCGTATCTTAAACCCCGATGAAACCCCTCCCAATTAGCTTTCACCAATCCTGTCCTGCATGAGAATGTTACCACAAAGCCTGTTCCACACTAACCCACCAAACTTGAACCAACGCCAACAACCAAAACACTGTGTTGGTTTGATCTGTTCATTTGCGTTTGTCGGAGTTCAGCATCGGTCAGAGTTTCTGCTCGTCTGTTCTCTATGCAAACATATTGCACATAAACTCCCACCAACTGCATAGGTGAGATCACATGTAACCATGGCGATTTGTTTGGTTACATATTAACTACCAGACCACAGAAATGTCCTTGAAAAGTTTATCAGAGGCATTCTTGTCCTCTGTTTAGAGTTATGCCAGATATTTTTATACTCCACAGCTGCAGAGTTTTCTGCCTGAGTGCATTAGCTGAATAAGATGCATAGCCAGTAAAATTAACATGACTTCTAACATTTCTATTAGATCTCCCATTTTTTTTTAATTAGCTGTCAGTTTTCTGTTGTCTGGATAGTGTGAATGAGAAACCTATAAGGTCTTGTAAGTTCCTTGGTGTGAAAGATGAAGTTGTTACTTTTTCTTGCATTCTAAATTCTAAAGCCATCAGCCAACTTTTGGAATGTTGGGATTACGGTGCCTTCAGGTGCTCATTGAAAATCATTTTTACTGTCAGCGAGCACATGAATGCTCTCTCGAACTTGAAATTATCAGTGGGAAATTGGGAAATATCAATGGCACAAATGTCCTATTTTAAAAAATGAAAAAGAATGAAGAATGTATACCTGATGCACAGTCTATACTTGGATATTTGCTTTTTGTAATTACTTAATAAAATCAGATGTCTAGATGTTATTTTTAGCATGTTGCTATGGTTACCTGATATTTCTTGCAGTCAAATTGTACGCAGGTGTTCTGTGTACAACTTGACAGTATGCAGAATGAGCTGCTCACTTTCAGCTGAAGGGAGGAATAGTTGGAACGGTGTGGAACGGCCTCTACATCATACAGTTGTCCTCGTTCAAGATTCTTTGGCTTAGACACCACAGCCTCCATCAGTTCCTGCGGTCAGGAAGGAAGGAAGAAGCTTTAATCCGGTTACACTTTGTGGACTATTATGTAACTCAAAGAGTTTGAGGTTGTCAGTATCGATTACTGTGTTTTCTTGTTCTCTTGTTCTCTAGCTGCTGCCAACCTCAGTTGGGCTCCCTGCAGGGTGGGAGGAGAAGCAGGACAGCAAAGGAAGACGCTACTATGTCAACCACAACAGCCGAACCACTACATGGACACGACCACTCATTCAGGTAGACAGTTTTCACTCACTCTAGCTGAGTAAGGAGTATGTGTACTGACACTCGGCATGACAATTTTTAAAGTGGATTCATCCAGAATAAGCCAGTACATTCAGTTATGGCATGACTATTCCCATTCTTAAGTCCAAATCTACACATCTGTGTCTCATCCATTCAATTTGTCACAAATTTTTTCCCTCTTTGAACAGACAACCTCAGAGGCACCAGCTCAGAGTGCTCTATCCCAGAGTCCCACAGTGTACCACCCCCCCATGTCACCCGAGGGATCTCCTCTGCACTCCCCGTGCCCGGAGCCCACGCATGAATGTGGCTTCATGCCTGCTGGTTGGGAGGTTCGCAGTGCTCCCAATGGAAGACCCTTTTTCATTGACCACAACACGAAGACTACAACCTGGGTGAGAAAACAACAGACTGTTGGTGTGGAGGTTTACCCTGTCCTACCAAAACCCAAGGATCCAAACTCTAACCTTCTTGAATTCCTAAATTATTCCTAAATACTCCAAGTTGAGTCCAGTCTTACTGCTGTCAGGTCTTTAAAATTCTTTTTTTTCCCCCAGACCAAATAGGGATTAAGCATAAAATTGATTATAAGAGTGCTAAATTCAGTTGTTGGAGCTCTAAGCAAAATAAGATATGGTGTTGCTTATCAGTAGCTCTGTGCTACGTTGGCGATTTGCTTTAGATGTTGAGGCATACAAAGCCTTTTTGTCCTGTTTTTAGAAACTGTGCAAGACAGGGCGTCATAGTCACACTTTGCTCATAAATACTATTGAAAAGAATAGTCTTAAACATTTCCTGTTTGTCTGACACACATCCTGTTTGTCTGCCTTTGAACAGGAGGATCCCAGGTTAAAGATTCCTGTGCAAATGAGGAGGAGACCCTCTCTGGACCCGGCTGATCTTGGCCCATTACCAGTAAGTTCATCAATTACAAAATTTTCCGGAACAAAAAAAAAAAAAACATTTATCAGGCATTCATCAACAGTAAGCCTTAGAGCTTGGGCAACAGTTGTATATGAGGAGCTTATGGTTTTATGCTACTTTATAGAGGAAACCAACCTATTATGTCTCAGTCTGGTAACATGTTTGTTGTTTTCATAGCCTGGCTGGGAGGAGAGAGTCCACAGTGATGGGAGGATTTTCTACATAGATCACAGTGAGTATGACACATAAAACAGAAAATACAGCTTGGAGACATTTGTGGTCATGAATGGCTTTCATTATTAATGAGTTGTGTTGTATTTCTTAGACACCAGGACCACACAATGGGACGATCCCAGATTACAGAACTCAGCTATAACTGGACCAGTGAGTACAGTTTGTATTGTCTTCCTCCTCTGTGACATACGAACAAAAATCAAAACCATCTTTATTTATAGTTTCCAAGCTTCCCATAAGTATACATAATTAATTGTTGGACATAAGGTTATAAATTGATTTGTGGTCACTGGAAACTGTCTCCTGTCAATTACAGGCAGTGCCTTATTCCAGAGATTACAAGCAGAAGTATGACTACTTCCGGAAGAAGCTGAAGAAACCGGTGAGCTGAATGCCTTCAAAGCAAGGCTGTAACTAAAGATGATGTCTACATTTACCTCTGACCTCACAAGACCTATTTAAAGTGTTGCCTTCACCTGCGGTACCTCAGTATACCATCATAAAACTTCTCTGTATTAAAGTCAGAAATATTTTTTGATGCAGGCCGACATCCCCAACCGTTTTGAGATGAAGCTGCGGCGGAATGCGGTGCTGGAGGACTCGTACCGGCGCATCCTGTCGGTGAAGAGGGCGGACTTCCTCAAGGCCCGGCTCTGGGTGGAATTTGAGGGAGAGAAAGGCTTGGACTATGGAGGCGTGGCCCGGGAGTGGTTCTTCCTCATCTCCAAAGAGATGTTCAACCCATACTATGGACTGTTTGAATACTCTGCCACGTGAGTCTTTATTTTTTTCATCTCCTTTAACAGTCGTATAGATGAAGTAATCAGAGGTAGCCTGGAATTAATCGAACAGAGATGAGTGAGGTTAGAGATCCACCCCAGTTTTGTTTTCCCCCAGTGTCCCACTTCATCTTTACTGACAGCTTGTTGGAATTTAAAGGAAAACTTCTTAGTGCTCTGATTTTTATTGTGCAACAATACATGGAAGCACTCCCATTCAAGACATACAAGTGCGACACTCTATGAGAAGAACGGACAAACATTAAGTCCAAATAAACATGTCACTGTCCATGAACATTAATTTTGAAAGCTCTAAGTGTCTGGAACAGCCGACCAGAGCAAAAGGTTTATACTTAGACATAATTATGACATGATGTGTGTTTCAGGGATAACTACACACTGCAGATCAACCCTAACTCAGGTTTATGTAACGAGGACCACCTGTCCTACTTCAAGTTCATCGGCCGTGTGGCAGGCATGGCAGTGTATCACGGCAAGCTGCTCGATGGTGAGGCCTCACTGATCATATTCCACTCATAATTTATTATTGAGTATTTATAATTGTTGTTAAAGTATTTTTGGAGTGCCGTGGAGAGGGCAGGGGGATTAGATTTAAATGTGGGATTTTATAGATCCTGACGTCTCATTTTGTGTCCTTCAAAGCCTTCTTCATTCGGCCGTTCTATAAGATGATGCTGCAGAAGCCCATCGCTCTCCAGGACATGGAGTCTGTGGTGAGTCTGTGGTTACGCACAGTTTTCCACTGAAAACAGCACAGCTGTCACAAACAATTCAAATTTTTAAAAAATCTGTGACATGTAAATATAAACAGTGTTTAACTCTTGTCTTTCCAGGACAGCGAGTATTTTAACTCTTTGATGTGGATTCTGGAAAATGACCCAACAGACTTGGACTTGAGGTTCACCATTGATGAAGAGCTGTTCGGACAGGTTTGCTCAGATATCTTGTCTTTAACCTCATCATCTTTAATCTCAATGCCGAGCGGTTATTTATGTTATTCATATGATCGTGCTTCCTGTTCAGACTCACCAGCATGAACTGAAGCCGGGTGGCACGGAGATCGTCGTGACTGACGACAACAAGAAGGAGTACATCCAGTAAGCAGCAGCACAACTAGCTCAAACTAAGAGACAAAACATTTCAGTCTCAGTCAGATAGTTTTGTAGCAGATTTGTTTGCTAATCTGTTGTGTTTGCTTCACAGTCTGGTCATGCAGTGGAGGTTTGTGAACCGGATACAGAAGCAGATGACAGCCTTCAAGGATGTAAGTACTTTCTCTGATTGCTTTCGTTTGTGAGATAATTGCAAAAAGAATTTGTAAAGAATGAATAAGAATCCGGCATATTTTTTTTCTCACCACAGGGCTTCTTTGAGTTGATCCCTCAAGATCTGATCAAGATCTTTGATGAGAATGAGCTGGAGGTGAGTTTTCAGTCTTAGGTGTCAAACTGGATCCGATTGTTTTCCATTAAGATGAAGATGATGATCTGTGTGTCTTTGCTCTCCTCCCTGTTGCAGCTGCTGATGTGCGGCCTCGGAGATGTGGATGTGAACGACTGGAGAGAGAACACGAAGTACAAGAACGGCTACTGCGCCAACCAGCCAGTCATCCAGTGGTTTTGGAAAGTAAGACGGTTTTTCCAATGAGTTAAGCTACGGTGGTGTGGAATCTGTTCTGGTTCTCTGTCCCATCAAGAATTTCAAGTTTTTGTTTGGTTTTGAATTGTGTTTGTTTTTGTCGTAGACCGTGCTGCTGATGGACGCAGAAAAGCGAATCCGGCTCCTGCAGTTTGTGACGGGCACATCCAGGGTCCCCATGAATGGCTTCGCTGAACTCTATGGTGAGATGATTTCGATCCATATAAATTAATTATTGCTTAAATAATGCAAAATATATATTTTTTTCTCATATTCTCATGATGATTTTCTGTTTCAGGCTCTAACGGTCCACAGCTGTTCACCATCGAGCAGTGGGGAACACGTGACAAACTTCCCAGAGCCCACACATGGTGAGCAGCTCACACTGAATTTTCCTGACAAACCAGCACAGATGTGGTGTTGAAATTAGCTCATATTGGACTTTTAATTATCAGGAGCAGCTACCTGGGGATGAGTAGGGAAAAAAATCATCAGTGGGTTGTAGAGGATTGAAGCCCTCTAGTGGCTGATCTGCTGTCATTTGAGCACCACACACACAGTTCAAATCAAGTATTAGAATGAAAATTAAAATTATTTCCATGATGCCAGATTGCAAAAGTTTAGACGGAAAAAAGTGGCATAACATTTGTTTAATGGAAAAATATGTAGCTTAATGTTTTGGCTGAGGCCTTAAGGAATTACGTGTCGCGACACTTAATTCCCTCTTATTATCCTTATTTTGTCAGCAGCACCTTAGTCTCTTATATCATTTCAGGCCAGCCCCTTTTTATCCATCAAATGACACTAAAATTAATCCCTGCAAAAGATTATAAATTTTTACGACTCCTCCTCAGATGTATTTCTGACCACTCACTGTCTTTATTTTCACCTCCTAAAGCTTCAATCGGCTGGACCTGCCCCCCTACGAGTCCTTCGAAGAGCTGAGGGAGAAACTTCACATTGCCATAGAGAATGCACAAGGCTTCGATGGGGTGGATTAGTGCAGGTGCAGCACAGGGGTGGAAATTCATTGACTGCCATCAAAGTGAAGCCAAGCCGCCTGATGCGGTGAAGCTGTGATGTTGAGAGAGAAGCGCTGCGTCGGAAACTGGCCTTAACCTGCGAGCCATGTGACAGATGAAGGACAGTCACAAATCTTTGGCACACGTGGACAAATTCAACTGAATACGGAGTGACTGAGACATCCGAACGCTCCCTGTTCTGTTAAGTTTACAGATTAGGTTTCCTTACGCCACGCTATGTGAACTTTTATGTTAAGTCGCTCAAAAGTGTATTCAGCCCTTTTCTGTCCTGCTCAAACTTTGAAAATGTAGTTGTTTGCTTTGTAGCCTGAAGTCTATATGAAGAACTGTATTGTATCAAATGAAAAGAAGGTTATAGAAATGTATGTGAATGCAGAAACAAAGACGTTGGCATCTAATTAAAAAAAAAAAATCATCTTCCTTGTTATGTTTGGGCTGAATCGCTTCAGGGAAAAGTGCTCAATTTGCCATATCAAGTACTGTGCGTAATTATGTTCTTCATTAAAAAGCCATTTGTAAGATACAATCTTCTGTACAGCATGAGGTTAGGGCTCCAGGTTTGAAAGAAAAAGTGAATTGTACTTCCACCACAATGTAGGGAAATACAGCTCGTATATTTGCATCATAATTCTAACTTTTTAACTCCATAGTAAAAGTAGACCCACAGAACTAATTTGGACATAATATGGTAACATTGACAAGAAAAACACATTTAAATGTCTTTTTCAAAAACACTAATTTTGAATTGAAACATGAATGGCACATTTGCAATTCAATCCAAATGAAACAAGTGGGAGATTTTTTTTTTTCCAACATTCAGACAGATTTGTTTCTGCTTTGACTCAGAGGAGGATTCCTGTGTTGACTTCAGTGGGTTATAGAGATGTGCTCATGGGAAGTTGGGATGTTCAGACTTGAAAAAAAAAATGAAGACAAAACAAATCAAAGGCACCGTTCTCTTAGGGGAAAACGTTAAACTGCATTATTTAGTGACTAACTTGCAGCATTATCAGTGCAAAGTTGCAGCAACATGCTGGCCTTCCTCAGGCTCTCTTTCGCTCTTCAGATTTTATACCTTCATATAAATTTACATTTTCCATTCCAGTATGTTAGAAGATAACACTGAAGAAATGCACGCTGGAAACATTTTATAGCACAAAATGTGCAGGTTGTATACAGTTTTGAGTGACTATACCTTAACCAAGTATATCAGTGCATTTTCGTAGTGATGTACCAATACCAGGACCAGTGAACGGCTGAACTAATTATCCTTCACCTCTTTGTATCCACAGATACAAAGAGGTGACTGCATGCACAGTATTATGTGATTGTGCTGAAATACCATTGAACTATGCATTACTTTACATAATGAAAAGAGATGGATGGATATCGCTTGATTAATGGGATTCTCAGTTATTACAAATATGTTATTATACGTACAACTGTTCTTTCATTGCTCTAGAAAATAATTAAACATTATTGTCAAAATTGTCACTGAGCATAGTCAAATTGGTTGAAATGGTTATTGGTGCAACTCTACATGTTAGCATTGTTGTTTTTCATATAGTATCAGTAGTTACTTGTAATCATATCATAAGTAAGTACAATATTTAATTGTGTTTGTATCAGAGGAACCGACTGTATATAGATCTCCTGTTCAGTAGCTTACAGAGAAAAATATCAGGAAGAATCACGTAACCTACAGTTGGAACATGCTGGATATTATGGATTGTCACCTTTTATCAATGAGTGATATTTTATTTTGTTGTACTCATCATGGGTGTCTAATTGCAGTACAGTGCTCTGTTTTTAAGAGCACACCTTTAAAATTACTCTCTTGGTGGTAGCTCAAATTGTGTACAGATGAATAATCTCTGTTTTCAAAATGAGTCCTATTTACTAATCAGTTGTTGCCTAATACCTTTGTAGGAGATTAACTGTATTTAAGCAGTAGTGTTTTAACAATTAAGTTCTTATTTTGTGAATGGTAAAACATGTTTACACTACCTGCCATGTTTACAGGTTGTTGACGAAGGAAAATGTGGGCTTTTTCTTGTCTCAAAGAACACAATTTTATACTTATGCTTTTATAAAGTGAAGCACTTTGTTAATATAGATAAGTCTTACTTTGTCTAAATCTTTGCCAATCCATCAACTTTAAACTGCGTAAATGGCTTTTTTAAAACGGCTGTTTTAAAAAAATGGATCCTCTGCTTCAAGTGCACATTTGTTTCAATGTTTACATGTGAACCTTGCTGAAAATAATAAGCATTCTCTCCTTTCACTAATATTTTAAATTAAATAATGAGGCCTTCATTTGTAATGTATTGTAGAATTTAATCGTGTTGCATAAATAACCTTTTCAGATGTTGTAATCTTTGAATGGAAGTACTGTTATCTATATGAATATATGAATTATCTACTGAAGAATAATGGATCATCACTTAATTTGTGATATATCAAAATTTGTTATCATAGAACTGAATTGTGACACCTTTAAGTGCATTACAACAACATAGTTCAACATGCATAGAACAATTTAACAGCTGGATTAAGATTAAGTTGTGAAAATCCCAATTTGATATCCTAATTGAACACCAAATTACATCATAGTTTATA
>OMLF01010092.1:0-18330 GCA_900302615.1 Holocentrus rufus
CAGAGAGAGTAAAACAGAAGAATGTTAACAAAGGTGTATTTTTCACTGAGCAAGAAGGAAGTCAGGCAGCACAGCAGCAGTACTCTGACCAAGACAGTTTTGGGAGAGGATCAGCAAGCAGTGACGAAGAGGATGAACTTGACGATCATGACGATGAAAGTGGCTCCTGTCATCACCCTAATGCTTGTGCTCATGTTCATCTTTGCCATCAGTGGATTTTACTTTTTTGGAGGACCAAACTCTGCGGATCCTAAGAGATGGGGAAGCATGGCTAGTACTTGGTTGACTATTTTCAACTTGGTGATCCTGGATGGCTGGACAGACATGGAACGGGCACTGGACAACACGGGGACATCAAACCGACTCTTTGTCATTGTCTTCATCATTTTGGGCCACTTCATCTTCCTTAATTTGTTTAATCTGTGCAGAGGTCATTTGTGAAAGCCAAAAAGTTGAGCGGCGTTTGAGAATGCAGCAGGAGAAATCACTGGCCCTGAAGAAACAAGCCATCATGTTGAAACAGAGGGAAGAAATCTGTCAGCTCAGGCAGGCCTGCAGGGGAACTGCTGGTGATTTCCAACAGTGGGTACAGCAGTTTAAAAAGCGTTGTCTCCCCAATGTGGTGATAGAACAACCATGGGCTACATGACCTTTATTGACCTCTACCACCATACCCTGCACTTTCAGGATAAGATAGTGAACGAGATGACCGAGTGTCTGGATGAGTTGAAAATGCTGCTTGAGCTGAAGGATGAGGATCAGCTGCATGAGTAAGAGAGAGAAAGAGACATCAAATAATCTGCAGTGGGAGAGAATGAACACACACACACACTGCCAAGTTCGGATTGTTAGTTTCCGTGTTGACTTGTGTTTTGTTCAGCCAACTTTTTTATTTGGAAAACCGTACTAAGGAAATCCCCCTCCAAAAATGTACCAAAAGGTCTGGGGGATGAATTACTGAAATTCCAAAAGAATGGTGTTTGTTATTGCCGTGCTTCTTGTTGTCACAAAGTAGCTAACTTTTTCAACCTGTTACAATGTATTATTTGAAATAGTAAAATTGTGCCTTCCACTGTCTCCCTCTGCCACATTATAAAAGGATGATGCTCTGTAAATATGTGTAACACTAAAACTACAGAGGTAGCTTAGAAAAGATACAATAAGGCTATACATCAGCTCTCCACATAAGGATATTTATATGACAAGATCTGGCATAATGTGAAGTGGGCTGGTTCTGCAGAGTGCGTTTGGTTAACATATATATAACATATACTGCTGTCTGGCACGGAGGATGGGATGGACCCAGAAGGACCGGCGTCTTCTCCTAGGAGCACCAGAGCTCTCACACTCCTCTAATGCTAAAGCAAGATTTTTTCTCATGTCCATTTCTGGTAGAAAATAAGTATATTTCCGGCAGATATAAGTTCACCTAATGTCTGCATGAGCTTTGCACCTTGCGTCATTGCACTTACCATCTCATTATACTTATTCATTGCCCTAGACTACATCACATTCTATCTGTACAGTGTCTTTTATTTTTATTTATTTATTTTTTTATTTTGAGAAAAACAGGGTATCTGTATTTACTCTATTAGAAAAATGCTCTGTCAGAAATGCAAAGGAATACACTACACCACAGTGTAAAATTACTGCTCTTAACTCTTAAGATGGACAATAATGGGTCAGCAGTATCAGTTACTGTCCATTGGCAGGTGTCCTAATATTTGAGCAGACCAGAGCAGTAGACTAATGTGCTGGACATCCACACTGACAACTGTCTACTTGGCGCAGTAATAAAGAGCTGGATTAGATTCCCAGCCTGGTCTCTTTGTGTGTGCAGTTTGCATGTTCTCCCTATCTTTGTTTGGCTCTCGGCCGGGCGTTTCCTCCCACACTCCAAAGACATGTAAGTCAGGTGAATTACAGAATTGCACATAGCTATGAATACGAGTGTGACTGGTTGTCTGCATGTCGGTATGAGGTGTGCAGACTTGTCCAGGGTTTCTCCCTGTCATGCGCCCAGTTATGCCGGGATCATCTTTTCTGCCCACCATGGTCCTGAGAAGGATTGAGTGGGTAGTGAAAATGAATGAATAATGTAGACTGGAGAATCACTGTTGCCCTGAAATACCCTCTTGTGTTTGTGCTTTAAATAAAACTCAAGTGCTGAGTTATAACAGGGAACTTGATTCATGACCCAGAGTGAATCCCTCATCAACTTCCAGTTTTCTGTAAGCTTGTGACTTGAGGAAAGTTAAAGAAGATATGTTTGCCTTACTTCATTCCAATGGAAACACTTTGAATGCAGATGACTGTTTGTTACAAATAAGTCTCTGTAATCCATCACCTGAAAAAAATAAGGATGTATACTCAATCTTAATTTTCCTCCAGTTTTCCCAACCCCACCCCTACACACACTTGCATCCCTACGTACGTACACACACACATGCACGTCCAGACACCATGCACCCCTTACACATACAGTTATCTGACCCACACACACCCACACCTTGTGACTGGCCAGACAGCCCGCCTGTTTCACAAAATCTTTCCTATCTCATGCAGTCTTGTCTTCAAGACATGCGTCACTGTGAGCTGATATCACATAGTCAGCGTCTCAACAGCTTCCTGATTTACTTTTAACCTCCCATGTTGGGACCAGCTCATGATGCTTCAAGCAAAAACTGTGTTGGCCCCAAAATCTTCTTATATGCAGTAGGTATTATTATTCTATCATCAACAGAAAGCATGACAAAATGTGCAGAACCATATTTTTGGTTCTGGGATTATGCCAAATAAATAAAAAATGCAATTTAACATATACAAAAATTGACTAGTCTGTTTAAATTTCTTCAGTGTTTACTTTTTAGAAGCACACTGTTTTTTGCAGGACACCAACATGCTTCTGAGAGTATGCATTATTAATATGACCACACCAAGAAACAGAAAATATACAGTTGCAGTTATTATATATATATTTAATGATTCTTTATACAGCAAGTAAGCTTTCATCGACAGTGTATTGGACCTTACATAACATATTAGACAAACTGGACAAACATAACTTGGCAAAAAATACCTATACAATCTTGCTCTGTCCAAGGCAACACACATGAAAATAAATATTAAATAAGATAAATAGATACTCCATTACAGTCATTGATGTACCAGCCACCTTGAAACTCACTCATCCTTTCAAGTCTTTACTTAGCAATCCAGTGAGCATAAGCGTTGATCAAAATTTACAGGGCCAGCCTCTGGTCATCCTCAGCTGAGTACATTCTTTTGTGTCCTCTTTCTGCACAGTTGGCTTTTTATAGTCCTTAGTTCTCGGGTAACATTTGACAGGAACTCCTTGTACCTCTTCAGGACCACACAGCCGTAGACTTTCTGTTGAAAGATGTTCTGAGGTGGAGGTAGCGATGTTGGCCCCGCTGCCGGTTCCGGTATGGCCACGTTTGGGAAGAGGCTCTGGTAAAGGCAGTTTACTTGAGTGGCCAGGCTGTTGCTGCGATCGCTGACACGGGCTAGCTCGGTCAGCAGTCTGTTTGTGGGTGACTGTAAGTCTGTCTGCTGCTCATATACCCTTTTAAAATGTGGGAGGAAAGCCTGAATGTGTGTGTAAATGCTCACTATCCTCTCTGATGGTTCTAGGCCGGCGATGTTGGGGTCGGGGACATTGTTAACTGATGTTTTGCAGAAAAGCTCTGACATGTCTCCTTGACTGGTCTTCTGAAAAGAAATAAAGAATGGAATAAAAAGAGAAAAGAATGACATTAATAGCATCAGTGGTCAAAACAAATCACTTAAAGATGTTTAAGAATGAAACTACTGCATTATATCAAGGACTCAGCAGCAAAATGAGAAACTGCAGTTCTGTGAATGTACTCACATATATTTTGATTAGATCAACAGATTCCTTATGTATGAGCCTGGCTTGCTTCAAAGTCTGCAGAAAATTCCCACACTGCTGGTTTTTGCATACTGTGACATTTCTTGTTGCATCCACAGCCATAACCAACAGGAGGGAGAGTAATGCTGGGGAGAAAGGAACTAGTCGGTTAACCTTATCATACGTTACATCAATGAACGGAACTTCATTTGGTGAGCTGTCTTACAACCGCGGATAAAAATAGCTTCAATTAGCCAACATGCAGCCATATAGCACAAAACACAAAAGAGATCACAAGAAATGGTCAAAAGGTAAGAAATTATTCTATCCAGCACTCTGTACAATCAAAAAGTAACAGTAAAGATACACATATACCAATAAACACTCTAAATCTGTATAATTATGTTATATTTCACAGCCTCCTTCATCACCCCTGCAGTTTGAAAACTTATTCAACTGCAATAAGGGTGGAACAAAACTAGAGTGTGATCAGAAAGTGTGCAGCATTCTGAAACTGTACGTTGAAAAGCTACGCTCTAACCAGTTTCACAATAGCTGTGCACGAGGCATTCAAAATAACCACAAAAGCATGTAAAATAACAAAAACAAGGTGTGGTTTCTTTTTTTTTTTAGTATGTTATGTTTTGTTATATTTATAAAATGAAAGATGATTGTAGAGGTAGTAGGACTTACTTGTGGCTGGTTCCATTGACTGCTGAAAATGCATAATCTTTACATGACCATTCATTCCCCTCACAGTACCACAGGCCAATTGTACCGACTTGTCATAATCACACTCCTTAAAAACTTTTTTAAAAGACTGAAACCACACATTTGTCATAGGAGGAAATGACGTGCACTTGGTGAGGCAACCAAATTTCCCAGAATTTCTTCCTTTTTCAGATATGTGTTTTTTTCCCTTCCATCTCTTCTTCTATCACACAAGTACACCCCTATGTCTCTGTTTATATAGAAGCACGTCTAATTAATAACATAAGAATTAACATATGACATTATATATCTTTATTAGTCTTTATTACATACTTATTAGTTGGACAAGGAAAATAAAACATGCACCTCTGTGGTAGATTTTTGATTGTCTGAGAAAAAATAACCCTGGTGAGATAAGCAAACCAGTCAGAAATGCATGATGATGATGATTATTGACTAATGGCATTCCTCCCTTTGACATCATTCACTGAGACGCTGGTGTCGCCCTCTAGAGAGCATGAGTGAGAAGTTGAGGAGTTAGTGGCTGCCAGAAAAGTAAAAGTGAGTTCACCGCAGTCCACAAAGCAGAAAGGTGATGCTGCTTCTCATTTAGTCCTGCTGCTGCTCATATGATCTAAAAAATTCTAATGTGCTTCAAGAAACCTGTAGGATCATAAACCAAACTGGGAATTCATAAATGCAATCAACAAATAGAAAGATGATTCCTGAGAAATTTATGTAACAATCTTAGCACTTTTATGTAATTTCTAATAGACAAGACACTCTTAAAATTGGGTTCCAAAATCAGTGGTTAAATGTTTTCAAGAAACTACCCTTTTGAAGATCTTTGTGTCATCATTTTTGAGACATTTTGACAGTTAAAATTCTTATAGCCAACTTCTTGAGGTACCCTGCAGTGTTTAGAAACAGGGGTATCAGGCACTCCAGCAGCCAGGGTTCGATTGTGGCCTGAGCCCTTTGCTGCATGTCCTCCCCTCTCTCCACTGTCTTCCCTCTTTCTCCTTTTGTGCCCAGCTGACAAAGCAGAAATGCCCCCCAAAAAATAATCTTAAGAAATAAAATAAACATAAGTATCACTAATATTCCTGCCGAAAATTAGTGATGAATTAGTGATTAGTGATTAACTCCCGATTTGACCATGCATGTCTTTTCAAGAAAAAAACACTTTCATGTGGGCTTATGCACAGGAAACTGGCAGGGTCACAGGAAATGCATTTCTCAATCACAGATTTTTACCAATGCGTAAAGGGTGGGTCCGCTTAGCCAATGTGCGCAACATGGTATTGCATCACATTATTAGACTACCATCCTGTTTTGACCCGCTGAGTGGCTGTGCTCATGTTAACAGAAGATTAATGATTTCATCTTGTAATAAACACTAATACATGTATCAGACATTGGTTGATATTATTTATGGAGCAATGCAAGGAGGAGCCAGCCTAGAATATACTCTGGAAAACCCTGTGATGTCAAAGAGGGTTTATTCACATTTACTCAGAAATAAAAGACATATCCTTGTCGCAATGTGATCCATCTCATGACACACAGTATGTGACTGTGCCGTTGGACTGTCCCGTTTCAGAGGGGTATGTCACACCACTACCAACCCCTGATCACCATCCTTATCTTCCTCATCATCCTTTTTTTCTGTCCACTTAAGCCCATTTCTATTTAGATACTGTGTGTTTAGCTAGTACAGCAATACTACAGCAAAATTATAACATGGGCTAATGAAAGGTCAGACTAAATGAAAGACCTCTGGTTTACTATGTGTGGGAGCAGCAGATGAACTTTGAACCAAAACAGCTCACTAATCACCTTGTCCACATGTCCATTTTTCATTGCAATTGCATTTTGGTTTGGAGCACTGGCCTTGTATACAGTCTTACAGTCAAACCACTGAGTACTTGAGAAAAGCCAGGGGGAACTCAACGCACCACAACCGTGTCAGCATTATCTCAGGTAAATGTTAACCGCTCCTCTACCACCCCCGGGGCTTTCCAGTTGCCCCAGGGGATAATAGAGGGGTTGTGGTGAGGCAGGCAACAGATGGTACCGCAAATTGTCAACACTTAAAGGAACTTACAGCTGAATTCCTGCCAGTACATACAGACATAGCGAAAAAGCCCCTAATCAACACCCAAATCAAACACTTTACAGGCTTGTGGAGGCCTAAATAAATCAAGGAAACACAGGAAGCCCGGTAGCGTAACTTCCCTCACAGCTACCGTGAAGCAGGGAGATTTACTGAAAACTCTTGACTCTCAAGGTGCTGGTTTTTACAAGTCATGTTTGCCCTGCATGTGTGCAAAGGACCTAAATAGCAATATAGAGCCTGTATCTGACAGTGCACGCACTTGCACTCATGCTGGACGAGAGAAAACCAGAAGTGAAGAGTCCTGACCCATATAACAAGAGGGTAGAATTTAACCACAAGCAACGAGAAATGCACTGTCATAGGATGCAGGATGTTGATCAAGACACCTTTTTCAACAGAATCTCTTTTATTTTGTCTTTGAACTGCACAGGAAATGGTGAATAAGGTTGTTTAGGAAAGTCCCCTTTTATTCTAGCTAAATACATCTTTCTATCAAATTAAACACAAATTGTTGGGTTCATAACAGCTCTGAACCAACTCAAGCAAAACCTTTTTCAAAACACTGAAGCACTCCAATAGCACTGTCATGGAGCCATTTGTCCACAAAGCTTCAGTTATGTGTGATGAGATGTAAGGCCTTACTGCATATGAAAGAATTTGTGACCAAATTTCCTAAGGTTTGTTAGAAGATGAAAGGCTGCAAAATCGAGAGTTGCCATTCAACTTCAGTACAAGAGAGTAAATTCAGAATTTAGGCTTCTTCCTGCCCCAGATGTGTGTGGTGAAATAAGTGGACAATGAGAGGGTTTGGTTTCTATCATCATCAGAGGTTATCATAAAATTTTATTATATCCCTCCAGTCTCAATTTCTCAACTCAAGGGACATTATTTCCTCTATCTCTCACCCCTATGAGGAGCATTATTGAACATTGATACAAGCGCTGACTGATTAAAAGATAAATAAATAAATAAATAAATAAATAAAAATAAAGAGCTGGTAAAGAGGCACCTGTCGAATGTAACAGGGTTGCATTCAAGACCACCACATTAAACAATGTTTCAAACTGACCTGTGATAAAATAGTATTTATTTTTTTTTCATACATATATTTTCCATACTTCATTTTTAGAGGGTGTCATTGCAGGGGGTACTTTAAATATGGCACGAGTGTTTGAAAAACTTAATAGTATTTTGACTCAAGAGGGGTTTTGAAAATGCTTCAGTCTTACACTTTGTAAAATCCAGTCCTCATCGCCAGACAAAAAACTACAAGGCTAAAGGTGGTATGAGAAATTAAGCACCAAACAATTCTCTTTCCATTCAGTATAATGGAAACATTGTGCAACTTGTTCAATGACAATAATGAACACTGCAAATAATATGTAAATCTGATCATTGTACACAAATTACTCGAATGCAACCCAGACTAACCACTTGTTAGGTTTGTATAACCACAGATCTTAAAAAGATCAGCGTACTTATAGGAAGTCTGTGATTCCATTTAACAGCATTTATACAATCTGATAGTCTAGTGGTTTGACTTAGCAATATATTGAGCTATTGTATGATCATCTGTCTATAATATAATAAAACAAAAATGAAGCAAAATCTTTATCATTAAGCTCTGTTATCAGTAATAGACCAGTGTCTCTGTATGTTCTAGCTATATTCTCATGTACAAATATTCATATCAAAAGTTATACAGCACAATTCTCACCATTTTCCCTTACAAGAACTTTGATTAGTGAACATTAAATGATTCACAAATTCAGATGGAACAAAAAAAAAATGGTGCTGGCCTTGTTAAATAAAATATAGATATAAAAAACACATAACTAAAATCTGCTTCATAGGCACAACTTAAATAAAGGCATTTGTGAAATTATCATATCAAATATGGCGCTTATGTCCAGTATCCATAGGCTTGAAACAAAAATGCTATGACCACTTTTATTTACAAACAGCTAAAATCTCTGACAGATTCATGCTTCACTTCACAACCTGAATTTGTCCTTAAAGTGCATGCAATAATAAGCAGTTTTACCAAGTGGGATCTTGAATTGTGATAAGATAAACAGGTTGAGCAAACTAATGCCAATTGATCCTACATATCAAATAATGAAAAGGTAAAAACTGTTGCCTCAAAAAGTGTGGGACCACAGTATACTGTATGCATAAGCACAATATGGAAGTATGAAAAAAAAAAAATAAATAAATAAATAATGAACAAGCTGACTTTATCCAGTGACCCCATACAGTATTATTCACATTCTGAAAAACAAACAAACAAACAAAAAAAATAAAAATAAAAATAATAAAAACTGACAAAGCAGCTTAACACCACGGGGGAGTCCGCAGCTCACATTCCACAATGTCCCTCAATGTAACACACGCATTAAGCATCATATGAACATGATGGGTTTATACCTAAACATATCAAAGTGCCCATTTTTACTAAAAATCCTGATTTATTCAATTCATACCAAAAGGAGGAAATGGCATGGAGGAAAGAGTCTGTTAGAATTTTGTGGTTAGATTTGTTTTTTTTTTCCAACACATTTTTGAATTACACTGACTAGGTTTGATTTTATTGACATGTCGTAGAATATTTTGTTTTAATTTCCCCCTTCAAGTTTCACAAAAGAAGTTCTCATTGCACGTTAACACCTTGATTCTGAGATGCAATATCTAAGAGAGGAGAAAGCAAGAATGAGAGTTATCCAGCTTTGTCACCGTGTGACGTGACAGTGGTCGAGTGGACATGAGAGGGCACAAACGTGCGCCGTAAAATTGTCCCCAAAAGATACATCCACTTTCATCTGTTGTCCTCTTTGGGGAAGTCCAGAGATCCCAAGCTTCCAAACCCGAGCCGAGCACTGTCTGCATCAAAAGCTTCTATTTCTCTCTCCTGGCGTTCAAACAAGTGCTTGATCCTTTCAGTACGCTCCTTCTGAAGTGAGGCCAGTTCCTCTTCAATCTGTAATAGAAAAGATGTATGTTCTGTATGCATTTATTAAGTCAAACATAGGTCACTTAATTAAATCTCACCTTTTTTTTAAACTGCTGCCCTATCTATTTTGCCATCATAGCAGGTGTTTATCTATCTTGAAGTCATTTTTTTCTTTCCTTGCATGTCTAGCTGCTGACTAACCTCTCCACACAACACTGTATGGAATTAATTTCAATTATTTAAGTATAGCATCAATCTTAAATCTACCTTCTGTTCAAGGTGGGCTCTGCGTATGGAGACCTTCTGCTCAAGCTTCTGCTGCTCTCGTTCATGTTGGGTCTCCATCTGTGACTTGGTTTTGCTCTGGTAGGCGTCCAGCAGCTCCATCTCCTGCTTCAGCTGCTGCTTCAGAGCCTGGCACTCTGTCTCCTGCTCCGCATCTAAACGCATCTAGAGACCGGAACAAGACACAAGCAGTTACAAACACATCAACAGCGAAGCTCACATTGGGCCTCATTTATCAAACAACATACAAACATCTCTTGAATCACAAAAGATGTATGCAAACACTGTAGCATTTATAAGACTTTTAGAGATCTGAGTGTATATTAAAGTTGAAGAGGCTGGTTAAAATTTACTTTTCTTGTAGGGTTAGAGTCACTTTAATCATTAAGTGCAAGGAAAAATATGTCACATACAGTGCAAGACCTTCTATAGACAGAATATCCCTATTACTATACATATGCAACAATCACGTCAGCTTTTATAGTTATTGTGAATATAATCAGATAAATTACAAGTACGGGAAAACATATATTCTTATACCAGGTGGTGTGGACATTTTGGGTCATGCAGTATTGTGTGGGTGGGTGGTGATAAATGGCATGGAAACAAATATTAACAGTAGTACAACAAGTAGAAATTCAACTGGAAGGTGAGGAGTTCAGATATGGAGATGACAGCTCATTTAGCAAAGCTGTCAAAGTGACTGGTGGCCTTGATCTTAATGGACCGGTATCATCTCTCAGAAGAATGCGTTTTAGAACAGCTGGTTTTGTGAGTGGTAAGGATGAGTGGAAACCTTTTATTCATCCCAGTTTCTTGTGGCTCCTTGATAAACATCTGCTGACAGCCACTGAAGATGACAAAATTGTGCCAGACTGTGATAGAGGATGTTGATGTGAGTTTTGGTTATTAATCTATAAAATTGAATCATATGCTGAGCGTCCTCCTCTATTGTTTTTTCTTGATTAAGGAGGAGATGTTTTCATCCCATTCGAGGATGCTGGTGATGGTGGTCCCCAGGAACTTGAATGACTCGGAGAGGTTCACAATTAAGCTTCAGATCTCCAGGGGGCGATGAGCTTACATTGGAAGTTAATCCTCCTTTGGTTTGACCATCCTTGAAATATCTCCACTGGTAACACGACCCCATGACATTAAGCTATAGTTTTTGCAACAGTAACACGAATGACATCTGTAGCTTTGTTGCTGCTCCCTACTGGGCTATGGCTTCTCAGTGTGTTTAGAGTGAGTTTAGTAGATAATTGCAAGTTGGGAGTTGAAATAATTGGGAGTTGAAAATGGTTAAACAAACTACTACTTCTTCAGCTTCAGCTTTTGAAATAGCTAGAATAGCAGGGCTGCCTCTGATTGTGCTGACAGGCAATGGACTTGTGAGTTGGAAATTCAGACTCACTAATTATGGCGCCCATGCCGGGAGAAATGACATCTACAATGTTGCAGTACATCAAGAATATCTATAAACATAAGATTTCTAAGCATAAATTATGGCTATTTCACAAGATAAGCAACATTACTTGCATACTGGTGAAGTTTTAAACAGTTTAAACTATTGTGACTTATTATCTCAACTACTTCATATCCTTGGCACTGCAATCCCCAAAAAAGGAGATGAAAAAGGAACTGAATCTTCAACATTTCTCTCCTCTCTGAATCTATCTATGAACACAGTTCATTCTTTCAAAATGCTCTAAGACTATTCAGGCCTTGCACTCAGCTTGAAAAGCAAAAAATTTTAATTAGAGCATGGATAATTAATTACTTTGTCTGAGGATTCCATGACTCTGTCAAAGTACTTTTTTTTGTTTTGTTTTTCTTTGCACATGATGATTAAAAGGCACTGTCTGAGGCTTTTCTGCTTTTCTTGCCCTAAAAATCGCCTGTAAGGCAGCTTTGTAACCCTCGCACTAACCATAGCCCTAAACATAAGCATAAGCCTGGGAGGCAGTGCCGCCTTACAGTCAACGGTGGGGGCAAAAAACGCAGAAAGCATTGTCTGACCAACCTCACAAGCGTGCTGTTTTCATGCAATATTTAATTTAATGCCAGAAGAGGGAGACAAATCATACAGAACTGGAAGTTCCACACTGTAGTTTTAAACAATATGAGAGAGGGGAAATGTCAACCAACCACAACAATTTCAAGTGCACAAAATATATTCCCAATATGGAGATGAATGCATGGTATGCTTATGTTCAACAAATTTGTTGTGTAAATGAATGTGCATCTGAACACATTTAAGAAATTTAAAAAGAGAACTGCTCTTAATGTGTGGTTGCTACTGTTTCCTTGATGCACATGTGAACATACCGTGTAACTGTACTTTACACACAAATATTCAGTAGTATACATGATAAATGAGGCCCACTTTTGCTATTCATTACAAGGCGCTTCAGGTTCCTCGTACCGCTTGTGAAGCCATCATCTCGTTGATGCTCTGCTCGTACTGCTCAGCCAGCACAGCCAGCTTGCGTGTCTGCTCCTCTTTTAGGGTCTTCAGAATGGACTTATGGTCGCCTTTGGGAGAGACTTCCAGCTGATGGTTCCTAAGAGCTTTGTACTGCTTGTTCTGCACCTTGCATGTATCCTGGAACTGTTTCTTAATCTGCATCTCCAGTGTCTTCAGGAGGGTAAAACAGAAATAAAAGTTAATGCCCTGTTTTTTCATGTGATATTCAGATGGTTCTTTAGCCTAAGAGCAGTCTAAGAAACAGGTGAAAATGTGATACATGGCTTAGTCGAAAAATCCATACAAACATCAACAAAATGTAGCCAATGCTTGTACTAACAGAATGAATATGAACTGACCTTGGTTTTGGGAACCATATTTCACTACTGATGTTCAAAGGAAAAACTATTTTTGTACATTGTAAGAGTAGTACAATGACCAGGTGATACTGCAGTGGTTGGTGGGTCATCACCATGTAAACATAAATGAAGTTTACGTTCAATGGCTACATTTCATTTTTGGGAAGAGTCATCATCGTATGGCATGAAACAAATTATTGTTATTAATTTATAAAAAAAATTCCATTCAGAGGGTCAAGCAGAGTTTTGTCATTCGTTTTCATCATGCTGAAGCCAAGCATGTGCAACTAACAACTGACCGGGATCGGGTCAGGGGTCATTAAATTATATGTGTTAATATGCAATTTACAACACATTATTTTTGTAATCAATTAATCTAAATTAATGCCTCCATTTGACAGCCCTAATTTGAATGAATGTGATCACCACTGTCATATGACTCCCTGTAAGATATGTATGGCTAAATTTGGCTGTTTAGTGTGGTAATTACCTGAGAACCAGTGTGCCTCTAGTTTCACCTCATTCTATAAGGCTAAACTTTCAGTGTATATGTATAAAAAATTTCAGTGAATATCAGTATTAAAACATTTCTGTAATATCGTTGGAACATTTCAAGTTTGCATTGGTGAACATTTGTCTCGCTCTCTCTAGTACCTCAAAAGAAGATAATATTCTGATTAAAGAGAAGAAGCGAGTAAAGAAGAGTGAAGTTTGTCTGAGATGGAATCACTTGGAAATGTTTTAAATGAAGCAGCTTTTGTGGTGACATAATTAAATGCTGATGTGATTGTGACTTTAGAATATTTACATTTACATCAAACTGTCACAAATGCAGTGAGTAGGCGGGACCGATGTACCAACAGGGTGGAACTTGAGGTACACAAGTTTTAAGCCCAAGGCGACTTTGATTTTAAACCCATTATTTAATCTTACTAAATATTTTAATGTCACATTTCTATTATAAATAATTTGTAAAAACCCCTTCCAAGAGTTTTACTTGATATTGACTCATTAACTTGTATTTAATGTGGTCTAGTAATGTGCAGCATTGAATAACTAGTCAAAGTGAAAGTTCCTTGCACCTTGAGGTTTCTGGGCTGCTGCCGCTGCTCCAAGGTGTGTTTCCTGTGTAGTTCTCTCTGACGCCGGCCATTGTACTCCTCCTGGTTTTCAAGCTCCGTCTGGTGCTGCAGTCGGATGAGTTCCACACGTAGCCTCTGCAGTGTATGCAGCTGCCTGCGCTCCAGCTCCTGGGTGGACTCATCCTGGCGAATCATCAGGGCATGTTCCATCTCCTTCTGGGTCCTCTTCTTGTTCAGCTCCTGTGACAGGATCTTTATTAAGTACAATTTCAATGACAAACACAAACATATCCTGCTTTCCATCGCTCTATAAGGATTACTAGATGATTTACTACTAGTGGTGGGCACCGATACGATACTGGTATTAGTTAACATAAGCATGAACAACCAGAGCCTTTTATCAGTACTTGTTTTGGTTGATCTGAGCGTTGTATTTGATACAGCTAAATATGAAAATTCTTCTCGACCACTTAGAAAATCTTGTTGGCCTGTGCAGCATAGCTTTTGACTAATTCCGTTCATACCTCCCTGATAGATTCCAATTTGGCATAGTTTATGGAAAATTCTTATGCCTATTCTAAAGTTCATTTTGGTGTCCCCCAAGGTTCAGTCTTAGGTCCTCTTCTTTTTTCCTTTATAGTACATGCTTCCCTTTGGTAATATTATCCATAAATCTGGTGTCCTCTTTCACATATATGCAGATGACATACAACTTTACATTGTAATAGAACCTGGTGAAACGACAGTTAAAAACATGGAATCTTGCTTTTCCAATGTCAAAAGATGGATGAGAACTTTCTATGCTTTATTTTTGACATACTGAAATGCTCATTTTAGGCATAAGCACCATAGAACTCATCCAGTTATGTCAAGTAATTACATTAAAAATCTTGAATGTATCTTTGATAATGATCTCCCTTCTGAAATTCATAAAATGTAATGTACATAACAGCATATTTTCATCTCCTAAATATCCAAATGATTGAGAACTTGACCTTCTCCTTTTGATTAGAGAGGGATCCAGGCTTCTGTTTATCTAAACTAGGTCACTACAATGCTGTGTTTTCTAGATATTATAACTCAGGACTCAAAAACATCCAACTTCCTTGAAATTAATCTGTCAGAATACTTGGCTTTTCATATCCTGATCACAATCACATGGCCGTTGTCTTAATCTCTCTTCATTGCCATGCCGTTTTACAACAAATTAATTATGAAGACCTATTTATAATTTATACAAGGCTTTAACTGGTGTTGTCACACATTAACATGTTTACTTAATCCCTTGAATTCAGTTGAACCCTCCACTCACAGGATTCATGAATACTTGGTATTTAAAAGAAATCCGCTTGAAGCAGTGCCTTCTCTTACCAAAACTCTTCCCTGTAAATGTCAGGGAATCATACTCAGGGAAACTCAGTGTTTAAGTCCTGACTCAAGAGCTAGTTATTCAGCATATCTTCTACCGTAGTGCCCACCTTACTAGGCATTACTTTTGCCCTCTTTTCCTCGCCTGCAGATAGGCCATCTCAGATCTTGGGTCTGCCATGGTATTGCCTCAGAGTTTTCTCACCTCCACACAAGTGTGTACAAAGGCTCATGGCCATGGACACACACACATACACACACATACACACACACACACATGCACACACACTCTTTAAAGGCTCATTTATGGTTCTGCATTGAAGAGTTGCTGTAACTATACTGTAGTTGTCTACATTAATGTGAGCATTCACAGTTCAGCATTGGTGAGTCTGCTCTGAAACACGAAATGGTAATTTCATATGTTTATTACTTCCATATCCAAATCAATAGTTTGGGACATCTCTGAATCTTGTCTGGAAGTCTTTAAAATTGGGAATAAGATGTAAAAATGAACGTATTTGCAAACCTCCTCAACTCATCTCTATTCAGCTAGCTCTGTGTTGTCTTCCCAATAAGTGGAAATCAACTAGAAACATGAAGGAAGATGTACAGTGTGGCCAGATATGGTGACAGGCTATGCAGGCACCACAGACACCTACGGTGTAGCTTCAGTGGTATTTGACACAAAACCATATCTCGGCCTTAATTATGTAACTGTATATTTTCCAAGCGTGTTTTATTTTTCTCATTTCAATGTAATTCTTTGCGTTAATTTGTTTGCTCTACTTTGTGACAAAGCACTTTATAAAAATAATAAAAAAATGTTGACATGCCTATTATCAATATATAAATAGATTGAACATATACTGGGTTAGCCTTTGAACGATATAAAAACAAAACAACTGCAATTCTCAAACAGCCAACTTCACTTCTCTTCTGAGGCCTTTCCAACAGAACAAAATGGCATATTAGGTTGCTATTGTGTATGTAATGGGTTGGGGTAAACTAGGTCTGCAAAGCGATGGCTCAGAATAATACATTTAATACCTCATACAGTTCTTGGCTAGATTTATTAGTGTGGCTTCATTGTCCTTTCATACGTAATGAGAAAGATTAAAGAATAGCATCAAAAATAGTGTCACAGACATTTTAATGATGACTAAAATCAACCATACGGCACATGACTGCCACAAATGATTTTTCTAGCCATTTTGTCTCAAAATGAAACAGTACTTAAAAATAGGTTACCCAAGGATTGATATTGAATTTCCATATCGGTGCCCATCTCTAGTTACTGTTTAAACTATAGGATCCCTTCTTTTAGTGCTGTCTGCGTAAAAAGGTTTCTCTACATTCAATAAACAGAAATAGTTAGAAAAGCATATTACCTCTCTCAATTGTTCCTGTTCAAACTCATGTCTCCTGACCAATGTCCGGCGTTTGAGTGCCCTACAACTCCTGTCGTAGACCAGCCTCTGCTGGGACAGCAAATGGGCTTCGTCCTCAGCCTGAGAGCGTTGCATTGTTTCTTTGTGCCTGGACAGACGTTCCTGCTTCTCCTCCTTGGGTGTACTAGGGTCTTCGCTCATTTCCTATAGCACACCCACATACAAACAGCAAAGACAAACATAAAATGAACAGAATGAATTGGGATAATATGAACTGAAAACAACCCCATCAATAATTGCCTCAGGTAATGTATATTTTATAATGTACAGAACTTATCAGACATAAATGTAATTGTGCATAACATTGTATTTACTTCTTTGATCTTCTCTTTGCAAAGCCTGTACTCCTTTTTCTGGCTGTCTAAGAAGGTAGTCAGCTCCTTCTTTTGCTGAGCAACAATTTGTTGCTGGATCCTCCTCTCCTCAGCTGCAGCTGACTTCATCTGTCAGTGGATATGAAAATATTTCAGTTATCAATAATCAATTATGTTTTCTTATCATTTTCATAGTCAAAATCATCTTGCAATCTGACAGGACTGCAAAAAGTGTCGATGCAAACATTGTTTGAACTTAAGTTAATTAAGTCACTTCCAGTGCAACCTTCACCATTCATAATGTTAAACAAGACCTGCTATTGAGTTTATACCTCTTTGTCTGTTTGGGCAGCGTGGCGTTTGGCCAGTCTTTCCAGTTCAATGTAAGTGTTGTTAGCATGTGTCTCTAATTCCTTCTGCAGCCGGAGCCTATGCTCATCCATTTCGGCCTTTAGCCTGTTCTCCAGGGCGATCAGCTGCTTCTGGTGCTGCCGCCGCATGCGCTTATACCCAGACATCTGCTACCGCAGCTCAAAGTCCTGCTCATGCTCCTGGATCTACCTGATGACCTGGACATATGAACACAGGAAGCAGAAAGTGAGAGACAGGCAGGGAACTGGCAGAGAAAAATGTAGCACAGGCTGAGATGAAAAATTGGAGGAGAGACAGCGAGCAAGTGAAGTCAGGGGCCATGGCCTTGTGATCAAAAAACTGAAAAATTTGCAACAACTCATGAGAAACACGTTACAGATTTAAAGACACTACTAAGTGAATTTTCCTAACTAAATGCAGAATGCTAAGCAGCCATACTAAGGTAAAGACTTAATGAAGATTAACAAGTCATATAGTATTAACACTGATCATCATTTAGGTTAACAGTATTAATCCTTTTCAGCACCATAATCACACAAACTGTGAAATCCATCAATATACAGTGAATTTCCTGATTAATATGCTTTATTAATTAATGCACAGAATCAAATAACACAATCAAGCAATGGAAATTAATGCATCAATCATTTCATTACCTGTCTTGATGAGAAAGTAACATCTGTCAGATATCTCTATCAGGCCTAGGCCTAAGCATAATCTGCAAGCCTACTATTTGAGGTTAGAAATGTTAAGGGCATGGACGACATTTAAAATGTGACAACAATAAAATCCATCTATTGATAAAATAACATAAGAGGCACAGATTTATGTGGAATATATATAAACGCATTTCATACACATAAAAGCAGAGGCAGAGAGGGAAACAGAGGATGGAAAAAATGACATCCATTAACAGGATCTGGTTGCCATGACTACAGATGTACAGCTGAGAACACAGACACC